>CAKNXH010039634.1:0-18317 GCA_932178445.1 Andricus quercusramuli | reverse complement strand
TTTTCTTTAAAATTCATATTTTGTTGCTGATAAGTCAACTGAAATCTTTTTTGTATGAAAAATATTTTTTTAGAAAATTTGTTTTTTTTTTAACTTAGAAGTTCATCTTTTTTAGTAGAAATATTGCATCTTTCTTGGACAGAAATGCAACTGTTTTGTTGAAAATTCAACTATTTCCTAGAAAGTTTACTTTTTGTTTAAAATTTATATTTTTCTGTAGAAAAGTCTATTGAAATCCTATTGGATGAAAATTCAACTCTTTTTTTGAAAATTTGTCTTTTTGATTTAAAAATTCACCTGTTTTAGTAGAATGTTTAATTTTCCTTGGACAATGCAACTGTTTGGTTGAAAATTTAACAGTCTTGTCAAAAAGTCATATTTTTTGGTTGAAAATTCAACTCTTTTTTTAAATTTTTTTTTTTTCAATTCATCTGCTTTAGCAGAAATTACATCTTTCTTGGATGAAAATGCAACTGTTTGGTTTAAAAGTCGACAATTTTGCTGAAAAGTAATACTTTTTGGTTAAAAATATTTTGAAGAAAATTTACTTTTTGATCAAATTTAATATTTTGGCGTGTGAAAGATAACTGAAATCTTTTCTGGGTGAAAATTCAACTATTTTTTTTTTTTTGAATTTTTAAAAAATTAAAAATGGATTTTTTTAAGAGAAATTTCATCTTTCTTGGATAAAAATGCACCTGTTTGGTTGAAAATGAAACTATTTTGTTAAAAAGTCATACTTTTGGTTAAAAAGTCATACTTTTGATTGAAAATTCTACTTTTTTGTTGAAAATGTAACCATTTCGTAGAAAATTTACTTTTTGTTTAAAATTCATATTTTGTTGTTAAAAAATGAACTGAAAGCTTTTCTGGATGAAAGTTCAACTTGAAAAAAATTGTCCTTTTCTATTAAAAATTCATCTATTTTAGTACGAATTTCATCTTTCTTGGGTAAAAATTGAACCATTTGGTAGACAATTCAACTATTTGGTTAAAAATTAATCCTTTTTTGGTAAAAATTCTTTTTTTTTTGTTGAAAAATTCAATTTTGTTCGTAGAAACTTATTTTTTGTTAGAAAATTCATATTTCGATCTTGAAAATTCAACTGGAATCTTTTCTGGATGAAAGTTCAACTATTTTTAAAAAATTGGTTTTCTTTTTAAATAAAAATTCATCTATTTGAAGACAAATTTAATCTTTTTTGGATAAAGATGCAACTTTTGGGTGAAGAGTTCAATAATTTTGTTAAAAATTCATCCTTGTTGGGTACAAATTCGTTTTTTTTGGATTGAAAATTCAATTTTTTCCGTAGAAAATTATTTTTTGGTTAAAACTTCATATTTTGATCGTGAAAATTCAACTCTTTTTTTTAAATTTATCTTTTTGAATTCTAAATTCATCCACTTTGGTAGAAAGTTTTTTTTAAAATGAAAATGCAACTTTTTGGTTAAACATTATCCTTCTTTGCTTGAGTATTCATTCGCCTTTTTTGGTTCAAAATTCATTTTTTTGTCGAAAATTAAACTATTTTGTTTAAAATTCAATTTTGTTGCTGAAGATTCATCGCTATAGTTGAAAATTTACTCTTTGGTAAAAAATTTAACAAGTTTGTTGAAAATTTGTCTTTATGGTTGAAAACTCACCTATTTGGTTGAAAATTAAACTATTTTGTTCAAAATTCCTTTTTTATTGAAGATTCATCATTATAGTTAAAAATCCACTCTTTGGTGAAAAGTTGAACTATTTTGTTGAAAACTAACCTTTTTAAATTAAAAATTCAACTACTTAGTTAAAAGTTAAACAACATTGTTGAAATTTTTTTGTTTGTTGAAAGCTTATGTCTTTGGTTAAAAATTTAACTGTCTAGTCGAAAAGTTTTTTTTTTTGGTTTAAAATTAATTTTTCAACTGAAAATGTAACTTCCATTTTTTAAGACAGATTTTTTTTAGCTGAAAATTCTTCTTTTTTGGTGAAAAGAAATAATTGTCTTGTTTAAAATTTCATTTTTGTTAGGTAAAAATACATCAGATTCGTGGAAAAATAACTTTTTGCTGAAGTCATATGTTTTGTTTGTAAATTCAATTTCTGTAGAGAAGATTCGTCTTTTGGCTTGAAATTTCAACAATTCAGGTAAAATTTTCTTTCTTTAGTGAAAAATATTTATTTGTTGAAAATTCGTCTTTTTTGTTTCAAAAAACTTTTTCCATGTATAAATTTCATGTTTTTTGATTGAAATATAAATTGTGAAACTTTATGTTGGGAATTTATATTTTCAGGATGAAAATTCAACTATTATGTTAAAAATGTAATTATTTTGTTGAAAACTCAAGTATTTTGTTTTAAAAAACCATCTTTTATAGTAGAAAAAATATTTTTCTGTTTAAAATAAATTAGTAAATTTGAAAACTTTAAATTTGTATCTGAAATACTGTTTTATTCCGTTTATAAAAGATTCTATGTTAATAGTATTTCAAGATTAAAATGCTGGTATTTGAATATTGATGATCAAGGAAAATGAAAAATTAGACAAGGGAAAATAAGGGAATTTTGAAAATGAAGTTCTCTTCAGAATAGTAATGGCAGGTTTTTTGAATTTCATATAATGCAAACCACGAATTTTCATTAGAATGATTTTATTTCTACAAATTAGGGTTTAGTTTTGAAACGAAATATCAATTTGAGACAGTCATTACAAACATTTTTGAACAGCACGCATTCGTACGATTTCGAGGCATAATAGATTTTGAATTATTTGGAATATTCAAGATAATTTTTGAAAAAGTCAAAAATTTTTCAATTTATTTCAATAATTCAATAGGATTTAAAAAGATTCGAAATATTTTAGTTTATTTTTTTAAATTATATTTTAATTTCTATTATTCACCCAATTTTCGCATAACTATTTATTTGTTAAAAGTTTTTGAGCACTTACATTCTTGCTGATATTAGATTATAAAAAAATGTTAACATTCAAATAATTTTTACTTTATATATTTTTTTAAAATTTAAACTTCCATTCCTGAAATTTTATTTTTTGTTAATAATCTTCTAAACCTTATCCAGCAAATTCAAGTTTTAGCAGAATCAGTTAATAATTGATTAATCAGTTCAGAACATAAACTCATTTCACAATATCACAAACATTTGAAAAAGTTATATAATTGTAATGGATGTATTTTAAATAATAAAAAACTTATATTACACAAATAATAGCCAATATTCAATTATATCAGTTTAAAGTAAATAATAAAGTAAATTAATAACCTTTTGAACTAATTTCATAAAAGTTAATATATATGTACATCTAATTTTGAAATCAGAATACAGATACTCATTTCACATAAAAAAAATTATATGATTGGAATAGAGGTATTTTAAAAATAAATAAACTTTCATTATACAAATTATATAACCAATATTCAATTACATAACCTTAAAATGAATAATCCATTTATGGCACTCAATAGAAAATACAACAAAATTCAATCTTCATATAATTTAATATTTGTAAAAAAAAAGAAGCAGCCAATAATTAATAATTCTGTTCACAACATAAAAAACTTTAAACTATAATTTTGATTAAAATCATTCTTTCTTTGAATTTTTTTCTAATTTTCACTTTCATTTCTCAAATTTTAATTCATTAGAAACCTGTTATACTAATTTCACAAAAAAGTCAAACATATTTACATATAATTTTGAAAATTAAATTCAGATACTCATTTCACAACATCAGCAACATTTGAAAAATTATGTAATGGGAATAGGGATATTTGTAATTAAAATAAACTTAAATTACACAAATTATATCCAATATTCAATTACATAACCTTCAAGTGAATAATCTATTTATGTTACTTAATTTAAGAAAAAAACTAAATTTTAATCATTATTTAATTTAATATTGCGAAAAAATTGATCAGCTGATAATTAATTTATCATTTCACAAAAAGGGATAGAAAGATAAGAATTGCCGAAAAAAACCGCAACTATCAGACATTCATACAGATGAAGATAGTCATAAACAATAATTTGTTTAAACAATTGTTTCGGCTAATTCTAATTAATTATTAGGTCACTCCATGTGAAAAATAGACAAACAGTTGGATATTTCAGAAAAACCCGCAACATCCTACCATTAAGCAAAGAGAATATGATTAGCAATGGTAATAAATTGTTTAAACAATTATTTTTGTTAACTTGAATTAATTATTACTCCACTCCAATTGAAAATTGGACAAAAAGCAAGAAATTTCAGAAAAAACCGAATCTTTCTAGCATTGTTCAAATGGAATATTATTAATAATAATAAATTTTTTGTACAATTAATTCTCTCGAATTTAATTAATTATTCAGCTCATTTTAATTGACATTCGGACCGAAAGTGAATTTCTTTTCAAAAAACATCAATTTTGTGGCATTATTCTGAGAGAATATTATTAACAATAATAATTAATTCTTCAGACAATCACTCTTGTTAACATTGATGAACTATCACCTTCCTCTAATTGAGAATTGGACAACAAGTGGAAAATTGTTGAAAAAACCGCGACTATCTCACTGTATTCTATGAGAAAATTTCTTTAAACAATAGTACATTGTTTAAACAATTTATTTAAACATCTTATTATCAGTATAGAATGGTCTTTCATGGCCTGAACAACTATAGGGGATTTTTATTAGGAACCTGTATTACCATCGGAGATGGTAAAGATCGATGGAAATCTACAATATCGATCAGAGTTATATCCTTTGTTAAAAATTTTATTTGTTTCAGGGTTGATCTCTTTGATTGAAAATTTAAATATTTTGCTGAAAATTCTTTTGTTAATTTAAAATTAATTTGGTAACCTACAAATGTAACTTTCCCATTTTTTTTTGCTGAAATTTAATTTTTTTTTTTTAAGTCAAAAATTGGTCTTTATTGGTGAAAATTTTCTCTTTTTTGATTAAAACTGTAATTTTCTGGTTAAAACTGAACTTTTTCGTTGAAAATTAATATTTTCTGGTTGAAAATGCTGTCTTTTGGATTGAATGTTCAAAAATTTCTTTGACATTTTGTCCCGTCTTCGCTGAAAAATCTTAATTTGTTGAAAATTCGTCTTTTTCATTAGAAAATTCGTCTCTTTGGTGGAAAATTAATAATTTGTGATTGAAAACTCAACTGTTTTGTGAAGAATTTGTTTTGTTTTTTTTTTTTTTGTAAAAGGTAACCTTCTTTATTAAACATTCATTGCTTGGTTGCAGAATGGCAGATTCATCATTTTAGTTGAAAATTCCTCTCTTCGGTTCAAAATTCAGCTATTTAGTTCAAATCTATTTTACCGGAAATTATTCATTTTTAGTTGAAGGTTAAATTATTTGTCTGTAAATTGGTGTATTTTTTCGAAAATTTGTCCTTTTTGGTAGAAAATTAATTTTCTTTGTTGAAAATTCGTAGCTTTGGTTAAGAATTCATCTTTGTAGGTTAAAAGTTAAACTATTTGGCTAACGGTTAAAAATTTAACTATTCTAATGAAAATTCGTTTTTCTGTTGTTGTAAATTCATCTCTTTTTCATTAAAAAATTTATTCTCTGAATTAAAAATTCCATTGCTCGGTTGGAATATAAAAAAAAATGAATGAAAAATCATCCTATTGGCTGAAAATTGAACTATTTTGTTGAAAAAACTTTATTTTCATATAGAAATTAATGTTTTGAATTGAAAATTTTACTATTCCATTTCAGGTTGAAAATTGATCATTTTAAGACGAAAATTCAACTATTAAATTTATCATTAAAAATTAACCTTTTTTGGTTTAAAATTCAACCTTTTGGTTTAACGTCAAACTACTTTGTTAAAAACTCATTTTATTTGTTGAAGATTGAACTATTCTGTCAGAAATGATTTTTTTTGCATTAAAATTTTTTTTTGCTGAAAAAACTATTCCAGTTTTGGTTGAAAATTCATATTTCTTTCCGTAAATTTATCTTTTTTGGTAGAAATTAAAAATCTTCCGAATTGACAATTCAACTACTTGATTGAAAATTAAACTACTTTTCTTCAAATTTATTATATTGATTGAAGGCTTAACTATTTTGTTGAAAATCCTTTTTTTTCTACGAAAATTAATTGTTTTAACTGAAAATTTAACTATTCCATTTTTTGGATGGAAATTTATCGTCTTTAGTAGAAAATTCAACTATTCGGTTGAAAATCTTTGTTATTATTGGTTTGCAAATTGGTTTATTTTGTTGAAAATTTGTCATTTTTTGGTAGAAAATTAATTTTCTTTGTTGAAAATTCGTCGCTGTAGTTAAAGATTCACCTTTGTAGGTTAAAAGTTAAACTATTTGGTTAAAAATTTAACTATTTTATTGAAAATTCGTTTTTTCGTTGTTGTTGAAATACAACCGTTTTGTTGAACATTGGCCTATTTCGACAGAAAATTCGTCCTTTCTTATTTAAAATTCACCGTTTTTGTTCAGAATTAAACTGTCTTCCACAAAATTCAATTATTTCGTTGGAAATGCAATTGTTTTTAGTTTAAGTTTAATCTTTTCTTTTTAAAATTCGATTATTTAGTTAAAAATTCATCTTTGTAGGTTGTAAGCTCAACAATTTGGTTAAAAAATCAACTTATTTGTTCACAATTTCATAATTTCGTTGCAAATAAACCTAAATTAGCTCAATTATAAACAGCAAAAAATACTGAATTTCAAAAGTTTCATCAAATTGTTTTTACAGCTGAAAAAAGAGAGACTTTGAAGATTTTCAATCGTAACGTCGCGATGTTTTACCGTGATAGAATGAACAATGCCAACAAAAAAAATGTATTCCAGTTTGGGGCCGCACGGTTGAATATTTTTGTCTGATATTTAACACATCTCATCTAAATGTTCGTCTCTTTTTCTGTAAAGTCTCGGTTTTTTGAAAAAATGTTTATATTTGACGTTATCAACAAAAACAAACAAAAATAGAAAAAAATTCAGTGACGCTCAGTACTAGCTGAGTCTGTATTTTCGAGGCCTGGCCTATCATCCCCCGTCAAATTTACTCGGCAGACTCCCCGTAGCGCGAGCGAAGACTGGAGCGCGTCGAATTACCCGAAACGAATCACCCTTTTGCTGTTATGATATGCAGGCCGGTTAAAAAAAACTGAAATTAGGAAAGCCTCGCGTGATTCAATTTCAAATAGCAGAAATAGTTTATTCATAGAATTTCAAGAAAGTAAGAGAAAGATTCATGAAAATCGGTTAATATTATAATAAAAATGTTGAAGTGCATACGATAGTATGCAAAGATACACCGCACTATGGGAGGAAACACATTTTTTTCGTTCAAAAGGACTACAGCCTTTACTCTTCAAGAGCGGTTTTTATATAATAAAAATCATCTCAAATCGACGCAAGAGTACCCAGAATGCAAATAATTTGATTATTGTCTGTTCTAATTGTTGTAAACAAATGACATTAACAAACAGCCACATAGTGTAATTTTTGTTCAAAAAATTTGTATTCGGATGAATATGCTTTAAATTATAGTGAGAGTGCCTGTCACTCACAATTTTTATGAAACATAAACAATTGTAAATGTTGTAAGCAATTTTTTGCAAAAATTTGGAATTTATTTCTTCCTTTAGTATCTGAAATTATGTAGGTATTAGGTATTCAGAAAAGTGATATATATTTGATTGTGTGTGTTGAAATACAACAGTTGTTAATTTTGTGAACAAATGAAATAGAATAAGTGAAATAGAAAAAACCACAAATTCCAAATGTCTGCTCCAGAGTCTTCGCTTGCGCTACGGGGAGTCTGCCGAGTAAACTTGACGGGGGTCGATAGGCCAGTCCTCGAAAATACACACTCAGCTAGTACTGAGCGTCACTGCATTTTTTTTCTATTGTTCTTTTCTTTTTGTTGATAACGTCAAATACAAACATTCTTTCAAAAAACCGATACTTCACAGCAAAAGAGACCAATATTTATATAAGATATGCAAAATATCAGACAAAAATATTCAACCGTGCGGGCCCAAACTGGAATACCGTTTTATAACGCTGATAAATCCCCTTAAGCGCCAGGTTTACCCTATTGCGTATCTATAGACCCAAAAAGCCATCTTAGCTTCTTTACCATTGCGGTAACATGGAGTTTCCAGGTTGATTTAAGGTCAAATTTTACCCATAAATACTTCACTGAATTTGAAAATTCTACTTCCCCACTGTAGAACTTAACATTTCTAAGGTCAGTAAGCTTCCTTCGTCTGGTAAAATGCATGAGTTTCGCCTTGTCCGGGTTAACGGACATACAATGGTCCCTGCACCATTGCTCTACGATGTTGAGTACTGCATGAGTTTCACAAATAACAAATTCACGAATCAGGTCATCAATCTCTCTAAATTTCAATTAGTGAAATTTCACTAATTGATAGTCAAATTCCACTAATTCAATTAGAGAGAATTCGGTCACTAACGATTAGTAGAAGACTACTAATTTGATTAGTAGAAGACTACTAATTTGATTAGTAGAAATTGTCCACTATTAAGATTAGTAAAATTCCACTAAGCAATTAGCAGTCCGTGCCGTTGTAGTATTTACTAATTAAATAGGTGGAAAGTCACTAATTGAATAGTTAAAATGCACTAATTTTTAGTGACAAAATTAATATTTTTAAAATAAATATAAATCGACAGAAGATTCTTAAAAATGGGGAAATACAAAAAATATGCACTTTAATAAATCTATGTAAGTTTATTCACAGCAACAGGTTGACATTAAATTTCATTATCAGATTCGGGATCATCAACAACATTCGTTTGTGGAATAATGGTTTGTTCTAAATGTTCTGAATGATTAATCATCAAAAATAACATAATTTCTCAACGAAGGGTGTAATATTTAATCGAAGGATGGATTTTCTACCAAAAATACAGGAGCTTTTAACAAAAAAAGATCAATTTTTAACAAAAACTAACATAAATTGAAAAAAAGTTCAATTGTTAACCACAATCATAATACTTAAATTTTCAATATAGAAGTAATTTTTTAACCAAGCAGATACATTTTTGACCAGGAATTTTGCATTTCGATCAAAACAGATCAATTTTCGATAGAAAATGGAATAGTTCCAGTTTTAGTTAAGACAATAGATTTTCTTAAAATTCCTAAAATTAATTTTTTAAATAAGGAATCATTTTGAATTTTGCTAGGAATCTTAAGAAAAAGTTGCTATTCTTATGAAAGCTTTCACAATTTTCGGAATAATTTTAAGTACCTCTTAAAATTACTTAAATTTGTTCTCAACCAATAAGTGTTCAATTTTTAGTTATACATCAAAATTAAAAAATTTCACTTGCAAATAATTTTTTTTTAAATAATACAATTAAAATTGTCAAACTTTAAATTTGGCTCTCTCAAATATAATTCAAAAAGTTAATAACTGAACTTAACATTAAAATAACAAGTTGGAATCCAACTTATTTTGATTTCTTAAATAATTTTTCAAAAAGAGAAAAGATAGAAAGATTATTTTAAATTGCATTATATCATCAAACGATATAAAATTTGAGATATTTCAAGTGATTAGATAGATTTTTCTTCTAAAAATTGGTTAAACTCCTGGTTAAAAAACAAACCACCATGCAAATGGCCTCGTGAATGTTAAAATCTACATTCAGTGGCAAAATCCTGATAAGAGCGTTCTCAAACTCTGTTAATAATAATGTTTTCATACCTATCAAAATTTTTGCAGAATCTTCATCTAGTAAGACATCTCTGTCCTCGTACAAGTCCTTTGCCAACTCTTTCAGGGTGAGCTTTACAGGCTCGTCAAACAATTTTTACATTTTCGTTGGAAAACTATATAATGATCTACCTAATAACTGAAAAAGACATTATATACATATGCATCTATTTATTTATTTCTAATGCATCCTGTATATCCCAATTGTTTTTTTGCATTATTTGAAATAAAAATTTCATTTTTGATTAATCTAGCCTCAAAATTAAATTGTATATTAGAATAGTTATAATATTACAATCTTATGATCATATCAATATATAATATAGTAAATCATTATGTACTTACTCAATAACATCAGCATAAATCCTTTGATTCATTAATTTATTCACCACAATTCAACAATTCGAGACTGCTTCCCTTCGCTTCTGACACTTCTGATACAATTGATCGGAGTCATTACAGTTCACTAATTCGTTAGTGATCGCGCTAGGTTACTATTGAATTAGTAAAGCGAAGTTACTAAATAATAGTGAACCATGTTTACGAATTGATATAAGTCAAACTTGTACTAATTTAATAGTAAAATACTTAGGGGACGGTGGGGAGTTGTGGGCCCTGGGGAGTCGTGGGCCACCTTAATCTCCGCCATGTTGTGGGTGGTAGGACTGCTTTAACCACTGCCAAAAGACTCTCTTTGTGTGAGCTAACTTTATGAACTCGACTCATAGTCTCAACACGCGTAGTTAGTATTTTGACATTATTGATTAAACAATCAAAATAAAAGTTCTTGTATAACTCAAGTGGTTGATATTCGAAGTCCCGTTCTACAGCAGATTTCAAAGGCACGTTATTGCAAAATATTCCTTGAGCAATTGGCTTTAAATTCAATCAAACAATTTCGGTAAAACATTCATTGTGTGTATGGCAATTCGGTCATTTCGTAAATGTCGGCTGTGGGTGGTTGTGGTCCACCATTAGTGGGGAGTCGTGGGCCAAACGTTCTTAATGCGTATTTCAATTTTTTAAGTGAAACTTCTTTTCTCTCGTTCTGAAAAGACTTTTGCATTATCTGCAAGGGCACAATGCCAAAGATTTGAAATAGGAACAACACAGTTCACTGCAACATGTGCAATCGTGCTGTGCACTTGAAATGTGCCAACATGAGGACCGGATATTACACTTGCATACATTGTGAATCAGAATAATTTTTTTTTAATCTTTTTAAAATCATTAATTTTTATTAACTTCAACTTTACTAAACATAAACTACTGGAATATTCCATTTTCTTTAATTTTTTGTCATGACCCACAACTCCCCACCAAAATCACAAATATCGATTTTTATCAGATTTACGTCATCCTAAATATTTCTCGCGCATTAACAAATTTTATTAATTGTGGTCTCCAGTTGATGTATTAACAAGTTTACTACAAATACCAGTTCATACATTGACAATTTATCGATGTTCAGAGATGCTATGTCTTGAAAACAAAGCGATGCCCACAACTCCCCACTCTCCCCTGCTATTTTAAAAATCAAACCTCAAAATATTACTATTTTGTGAGTGACCCATACATTTACTAATTTAATTAGTGAACTTTGGCTTTCACTTTATTACCATGTTACGAAGTATGTACCGTTCTGCTTCTCAATATGGAGTACATCCACCTATTTATCCTGTTACTCATTCCGTATGTTTCCGCAGAATCGTATATGAATTCAGTTAAGGGATTACTAAATGCCCCCTCTATGTCTAAAAACGCTGCAATTGCTACTTCACCTTTCCGCATTGTATTATTAATGCGGAAGGTAAACACATAGAGAGCGTCTACGGTCGATCTGCCTTTCTGAGAGGCAAACCGATTCCTATGGAGAGGTTTCCCCGTTAGGATTTCCTCTTTCATGTAACGGTCCAGTAAATTTTCTAGTGTTTTCAGCATGATAGAAGTCAAGCTGACCGGCCTAAGCTCTAAAGGATTTTTTTGCGTAGCATCCTTCATATAAAAACAGGTAACCTCCATTAGTCCAGATCATGGTAGTCGCTATTTTGTAATTAATGATACGCTAACGAACGTCGGATAGTGGAAAATAGTAACGCTAAACTCACAGAGCATGCGCAGTAAAGTCAACACGTGACTTTAGTGTTTGCAACAAGCTACGGAGCGCTATGCAAAATCTCCCTGTTATCGGTGATCGATAAGATAAGAAATCTACTTTTATACTTCTGTTGATTTTAATTTTAATGAAATACTCGCATTCCAGTTACATAATTTTTCAAATGTTTTTGAGCTTGTCAAATGAGTATCTGAATTAAATTTTCAAAGTTGTACACACGTGCATACGTATATACAATACGTACATACGTTTCAATTTTTTTGGAATCAGTTCAAAAGGTTATTCATAATCTAAATTTTCAGAAAAATATAAGGTAAAAATTATTTGAATACTTCAGTGAAGATAATTATTTAATGCTTTTCATGTCCTGAAATTATTGTTTAATTATTAGCTGATTAAATTTTGTCATATTAATAAATCACATAAAGATTGAATTTTAATTTGTTTCAATTGAGTACATAAATTTATTATTTACTTCAAGGTTATCTAATTGCATATTGGCTATAATTTGTATAATAAAAGTTTATTTACATTTAAAATTCCTTCATTCCAATTACGTAATATCTGTCAATGTTTGTGATGTTGTGAAATGATTATACGAATTCTATTTTTAAAATTATATAGACATACGTTTTAATTTTTTCTGGAATTGGTATAAAAAGTTATTATGAATTCAAATTTTCAGAAATACAATTTTAAATTTAAAAAATGTATAAATTGAAAACTATTTGAATATTCAAATTAAAATAATGTTAAACATTATTTTATTATCAATTTTTTAAATTATCATTATACATATTATTCTGAATTGACTATATTAGAACTTAATTTTTTTGGAATCATTCAAAAAGCTTATTAATAAATAAAATATTTATGAACGAATGTTAAAACTTAAAAAAAAAATATAAAGTGCAAATTATTTCAATCTTTCTTAGTTTAATGCTTTTTATTTTTTGAACTAATTAAATAATTATTATCTGATTAATTTTTTCAGAATATTAAATTACACAAAGATTGAATTTAAATTTGTTCCAATTAAGAACATAAAATGATTATTTATTTTAAGGTTATGTAATTGTTGTATTGGCTATAATTGGTAAAATAAGAGTTTATTCACATTTAAGATACCTCTATTCCAATTATGTAATTTCTATCAATGTTTGTGATATTGTGAAATGATTCTCTGAATTTAATTTTTGAAATTATATGTAAATATGTATCAATTTTTTAACAAATTTCTATGAAAAGTTACTAATAAATCAAATTTTCCGAAATGAAAGTGAAAATTTAAAAGAAATGTAAAGTAAAAATTACTTGAATGCCTGCTGGATGAAAATGATAGTTTAATTCTGTTTATATCGTGTACAGATCAATTATTTATGAGCTGATTAATTTTTTTTAACAATATTAACTTACATCAAGATTAAATTTTAATTTGCCTGAATTGAGAATGTACATAAATTGATTATTTACTTGAACGCTATGTAATTGAATATTAGCTATCAGTTTGATAATGAAAAGTTATTTAATTTAAGGATTTAAAATGTAACATTGGATATAATTTGTATAATAAAAATTTATTGATATTTAAAATACCCTTATTCTAATTACATAATTTTTAAAATGTGCCTGATTTTGTAAAATGAGTATCTGAATTTAATTTTCAAAACTATTTGTAAATATGTTTTATTTTTTCTGAAATTAGTATAAAAGGTTATGAATAAATTAATTCTCTTAGAAATGAAAGAAAAATTTGCAATAATGTAAAGTAAAAATTATTTGAATGTTTTAATGAAAGTTATAGTTTAATGCTTTTTATTTTTAATTTTTGTGATGTTTTGAAATAAGTATCTGAATTCTGCTTCCGATATAATATGTACATACATTTACATTTTTTCTGGAATTAGTGTTAAAGGTCATTACTAAAATTAAATGTATTGAAATTAAATTTCAAATGAAAAAATATATTTTGAATTCATATGAAAAAAGGTAACCTACATCTTGTGTAAGATTATTCCAATTTCATAATTTTCAAAATGTTGACGATGTTGTGAGATAATTATCTAAATTCAATCTTCAACATTATATTTAAATATTTTTTAAGTTTTTATGGAATTTGTTCAAAAGATTATGAATAACTCAATTTTTCAGAATAACGTAAGATACAAATTATTTTGATGTTTCAATGCCAATAATATTGGCGATTGATTTTCATGATTAATTGATTATTTTCATTAAGATTATGTGATTTAATATTGACTGCTATTTTTATGATAACAATTTATTTTTGCTTTGAACTATCTCCATTACAATTATATAATTTTTTCAAATGTTTGTGATGTTGTGAAGTGATTTTCCGAATTCAATTTTCAAAATTATGTGTGCATATATTTTAATTTTTACTGGTTGAAAGGTTATGAATGATTGAAATTTTCAGATAAATATTAAATAATAGTTATTCTAATATTTCAATGAAAATAATTACTAAATGCTATGTTCTGAACTCATTAATTAAATATTAACTGTTTCTGTTAAAAATTACATTTTCTGGAATTAGTTAAAAGATGATTAATAAATTAAATTTAATAAAAGAAAAGTCAAAATTCGAAGAAAAATATATTGTATAAAATAAAAGTTATTTGAAAGTTTCAATGAAAATAATTTTTTCATACTCTTTATGTTGTCAACTGGTTAATTAAGAATTAGCTGATTAATTTTGTTCACAATGCTTGAATTTGAAAAATGGCCGTTAAATGTTAACAAATAAATAGTTATTCGAAAATTGAGTAAAAATGAGGAAAATTAATCCAGAAGTTAGCACGCGCTTGCGCGCGCACGTAATATTCTAGTTTGGAATAAAGATTGCCTTAACCTTTCTCCATGCTATCAGGATGTATCCCATTCCTAAGTATGCCCGAAAGATGCTGCACAATGGACCCACCATGGACTGAAATCCTTCTTGAATTGATGCAGGGAATATTTTATCATCTTCTGCAGTTTTAAATGGTTTTAATTTCTAACTACCCATCTGATTTTTGAATTAATTAGGGCCAGACTAGAAATGAAACGCCTAATCCGATCAGGGCCTGACTGGTTTATCCATAAGGAAGGCCCGATCTGGCCCTTTGTAATTTTCATTTATGAAAATACTATTTATTTATTTAAAAAGTGAACTATCAATTAAGAATATTGAACTTCATTATTTGAATATTTAAAAACAGTTATCGTTAATTTTACAGAGAGTTTAAAAGTCTTTGTAATCTGTCGCATCAACTATCCTTGTAACGTATTGAACAATAAACTTTATATAAATATTTTGAAAAATATTCTGGAACTTATTAGATTCATGTATTTTGTTAAAAATTCATCTTTTTGATGGAACATTAATCTTGTTTGATGAAAATTCAACTTATGGGTAGAAACTTCAATGATTTGGTAGAAACTTTATATTTTTTGTTAAAAAATCGTCTTTCTGGATGTAAAATCATTCTTGTTTGTTGAAAGTTCATTTTCTTGTTGGTAATTCAACTATCTTGTTAAAAATTCATATATTTCATGAAAGTCGTCTTTCTGGGTAGAAAATTATTCTTGTTTGTTGACAGGTCAACTTTTTGGTTGATAATTCTATCTACATTTTGGTTGAAAACTAATTTCTTTGGCTTGAAAATTATTTTTATTTTTATTAATAATTAATTTTTTTAACTGAAAATTTAACTATTTCATGTTTGGTTGAACGTCAATCTTCTGCAGTTAAAAATTCGACTATTTGTTTGGAAATTTCTGCATTTTTTTGACTATTAGATTAAAAATTCCTTCAGAAATTCAAAATCTGGTTGAAAATTCATGTGTTATGGCAAAAATTAATTTTTTTGGTATAAAATTATTCTTTATGTCTGGAAATTTTACTATAAGGTTTAATATTCCTTCAAAATTTGTTTAAGAATTAATTTATTTCGTTAAAAATGGATGTTTTTTTGGTAAAAAATTTATCTATTTTGTTGAATATTTGCATTTTGTGGTAGAAAATTAATCTTCCTGCTGACTATTTCACTTTTTTGTTTGGAAATTCCTGTTTTCTTGAAAAAAAAATTTTTTGTAGAAAACTAATCTTATTAATTCAAAATTAATTTCTTCGGCTTGAAAATTAGTTTTATTTTTGTTGGAAAATTAATTTTCTTAACTGAAAATTCAACTATTTTATGTTTAGTTGAACATCAATCTTGTTCAGTTAAAAATTCAACTATTTGTTTAAAAATTTATGTATTTTGTTGA
This sequence comes from Andricus quercusramuli, assembly GCA_932178445.1. NCBI lineage: Eukaryota > Metazoa > Arthropoda > Insecta > Hymenoptera > Cynipidae > Andricus > Andricus quercusramuli. The sequence continues at coordinate 2,203 of CAKNXH010039634.1, read as the reverse complement.
CTAATAGATTGAAAATTCCTTTAGAAATTCAAAAGTTGGTTAAAATTCATGTGTTTTGGTAAAAATTAACCTTTTTTGGTTAAAAATTAATCTTCATGGCTGAAAATTTCACTGTAAGGTTTAATATTTCTTCAAAAATTCGAAATTTGTTTGAAAATTCATTTATTTTGTTAAAAATTGATTTTTTTTTGTAGAAAATTCATCTATTTTGTTGAAAATTGGTCTTTTTTTGGTAGAAAATTTAACGATTTGGTTGAAAGTTCATTTTTCTGGTTGAAGATTCATCCTTTTAGTTAAAAATGAATTTATTCGGTCACAAATACAACTATTTTGTTGAAAATTCGTTTTATTGTTTTTTTTTAAATATTATTTTTTTTTTGTTCAAAAATTAATCTTTTTGAATGAAAATTTACATATTTTCTCGAAAATTCATGTTTTTTGGTAGAAAATTTATTTTTTTGGTTGAATATTCATTTCTTCATTTAAAATTTAATTTTTGTAACTGAAAATTTAAGTATTTCACTTTTATCGACAGTCTATCTTTTTTGATAGACTATTAACTTTCTTGGTTGAAAATTCATCTGTTTGATTGAATATTATTTATATATATCGTTGAAAATTAATCCATTTTGTTGGAAATTTATCTTTCTTTTTGGCAGAAAATTCACTTTTGGGTTGAAAATGCAACTTTTTGTTTAAAAATTCATTTTTTTATTGTTGAAGACTCATTTTTTTAGTTGATAACTAATTTCTTTGTTTAAAAATTGACCTATTTTGTTAAAAATTAATTTTGTTGTTGCTGAAAATTAATTTTTTTGACTGAAAATGTAGTATTCCATATTCGTTAGAAAATTCATCCCTTCCAGTTGAAAATTCACTACTTGTCTTTCTTGGGTTGAAAATGAAATTATTTTGGTAGAGAATGCATATTTTCGTGTTGTAAACTCAACTGTTTTAGATTAAAAAATAAAATATTTTGTAGTGGAAATATCAATTATTACATCTTTTGTTGAGAATTAATTTTTTTATTGAAGATTCATCACTTTGTTTGAAAATTCAACTATTTCATTGAAAATTCCCATCGAGTAAGAACTGATTTAAATACCTTGTAAATTCCACATTTTTTCGTTTTTATTTCTATGAGGTATTCATCTCGAAAAATAATAATTTTTAATATAAATATACAAAAATTGACCGCTTGTGGTGAGGATTGGTTTTCAAAATTATTATTTAAATTCAAGTAATGTAACTTTTTCTCAGTTCCATCATGGACCTATGAGCCCAAATAAAATTAGCATTCGAATCAGCTGACTCATAAATGATCTTGATAGTACGTGACACAATTTAAAAATTTGCATAACAATCGGAAACAATAAAAGTTCTTATCAGCAGCCTTACATACATTCATGACAAAAAAAAATTTTCATGAAGGCTTTAGACAAACATACCTTGTAAGCGGGAGAAAAATTATTTTTGTGTACATTCTAGATTTTTATAAATTCAATGTATTCACAGAATTCAGAAACATTCCAATTTTCAATGAGAAAAGGTTTTCATTCTCATAAATTTAAGGAAATGGAAATAGTTTATTCAAAGAACATTTCCTAAAAGAGTAAACAATTATTTAACAAATGTAGGAATTTTATTTTTCTAATGAACAAAATTCTGTAAAAGTCTGACTAGCATTTGAATATTTATTAATGTTTAATAATATTATTAATAATAAAAAATGTCAATAATCTGACACATTTTATTTTTCCACATGAAACTTTTTGTACTTTAAAACATACGCTACCAAAAGAATTTTCAAGATTTAGTGATTCAAATTAGACCGTACATGTTGCCACAGCGGTTTAGTATATGTACGTAATGAATTGAGTGAAAAAACGTAGTCATCGTTTAAGAAAGTTCTCGAAAATGAAGAACAGCGTTGACCTACTTTTCATATTCGTTGTTTTCCCTAATTTCAAAGGTAAGTTTAATAAAATATAATAATTATATATTCAATAACATAAAGGAAATTTGAAGGGATTTAAGACAATTGTACGATTTTAGGGTTTTTTAAAGAATATTCCAAGATTTTCCAGTTGATTTCAGTAATTTAATGGGATTTTAAAGGAATAAATAGTAGTAGTAAGGGGCAACTATGGGCCGCGAGTCCGCTACCCCCACTCCTCGGTGTTTGCTCAGACGTCTGGCGCCT
>CAKNXH010039633.1:0-14120 GCA_932178445.1 Andricus quercusramuli | reverse complement strand
GTCTCCGCGCGAAATTCAGTAAAAGTATTGTCCACAGGCAGAAAGCGGAAAAAAGATGTAAAATTAAAAAATAAATAACACCATTACCTTAACCTGGCAAAAGTCGACATTTTTTGCTGATATAATTAATGAACCCGAATACTAGTTTAGGTAATAATTAATAAAAATTGCATTTTTTAATCGGGCCCAAATTCGATGTTTTTTCAAACTCAACTCGTCGATTCTAGCTCAATAACTGGTGAAATGTTTTGAAATTTTCACAGTATATTAATAATATATACGTAACACCTCCAAAGTCGATAAATCACATGAAAATTGCATTTGTTTACTTATATTTAACAACAAATGGCGGGGTACCGGTAACCGGGTTTCAGACACTTTGGCGGGAAAAAGTATGCGACGAACTTAAACTTTGAGAAAACTTCGAGCGAGCCGTTTTTTCTATGACGTACGGAGAAAACTTTCCGAAAATTTCAGTGTAATCGGGTGATAAATATTGTAACTATGGATGATTTCATAAAAAACGCTCGGCGTGCGAGCAGCTCGTCCTGCGTTCGCGTGCGGTAGTAACGGAACATTATTCGTTTTCCGCATATTTTTTTAACACTGCGATGGTACATTGTAAAATTTATTGTTATTTGATTATTCAAAATATTTATCTCGTTAATCATACTCACTTACGATTCTTCTCGTCATCAATTATTTTCAGACACGTGTAAAAATCAACTTTTTTCCTTCGAAATTCACGCAAAATAATGGAAAACACAGATTTTCTATACAATAATTAATTTGATAACAGACACTAATAGATTATAATACATAAACTTTTTTTACATACTTATTGTAACTAGGTAATTTTGCTAGGTAATTTTGGAGATCCAACAAGAAAAAATTATAACGGGGAAAAGCTAGTTAGCTTATGCTTAGAAAAGGGCCTATTTATTACAAATACTTGGTTTAGACATAAAATGATCCACATGTACACCTGGCGTAAATGAAATAGCCACAGCATAATTGACTTTGTTATTGCGGATGAAGGATTAAGAGAACTAGTTAAAGATACAAGAGTCATGAGGGGTTCCGAATGCAATTCTGATCGTTACCTTTTAGTCTGTAAAATAAACTTAGGGCGGGGATGGAGAACAAAGAAAACGAAACAAACACGAATAAAAATTGAAAATTTACAGAGACAAGAAGTGCAAACAGAGTTTCAAAAGAGGTTAACTGAACGCATAGATAGGGCAACGTGGGAAGCGCTTATATGCAATAAAGATATAGAGGGCGCGTGGACTTTGTTACGGCATATCATTGTCAAAACTGCGACCGAAGTATGTGGTACGGCGGTTGTAGGAAGAAAGTCTGGCGATGCGTGGTGGAACGATGAAATTGCGGCAGCCCAAAAAGAAAAGAAAGAAGCGCATAATAAAACGCTGAACATGACAGGTCTTAGCGACGAGGAGAGAACTAGACTTGAAAATGATTACAGACACAAAAATAGGAAAGTTAAACGACTAGTCAAAGAGAGTAAAGAGAAAATCAGAACAGAAGAAGAGAACAAAATAAAAAACTGCTTTGAAGGAATTATGAAACTATTATATAAACAGTTGAAGGAAAGTAAAAGTACAGAGTTTGCTAGCATGAGAAACAGCAAAGGCGAAATGCTATATGATATAGACGAAATAGTAGACGCTTTAAAAGACTCTTTTAAAGAACTATTAGAAGGTGAAGATATAGGGCAACAAAACTGCGACATAGAACATAATGCACTAGAAAACCCAATTGAAAAAGTCTGTGTCACTGAGGTCAGAGATATAATTAAGAACTTGAAAAACGGTAAGGCTGCGGGTATAGACAATATTAGCGCTGAAATTCTTGAATACGGTGGCGAGTACATACCTCACAGGTTGTGCGAATTAATAAATTTATGTATCGAAACGGGAGAAGTCCCAGACGATTGGAGAAAAGCGATTATCGTACCAATATACAGAAGAAAAGGAGATAAAAGCAACTGCAGTAATTACAGAGGTATCAGCCTACTAAGTACCGTAAGTAAAATATACTTAAAAATACTTATCCGTAGGATAATGGAAATTACAAAAGAGAAAATATGGGAAGTCCAAAGTGGATTTATGCCAGGAAGATCATGTACAGATCAGATATTTAGCCTAAGACAGGTCGCAGAAAAAAGTTTGAGATTAGGAAAGAAAGTCTTCTGTGCATTTATTGATCTAGAAAAAGCCTTTGACAAGGTAAATAGAAGTAAACTTTGGGAAGTCCTTAAAGAGTATGGAGTAAATGGAGGGCTCCTACAAGCAATAAAAACAATATATACAGGTAGTAAAGCGAGTGTAAAGGTAAATGGGAAAAAGAGTGAATGTTTCGATATTATGCAAGGCGTGAAACAAGGATGCGTTATGTCCTCGTGGCTATTTATCATATTCATGGATAAGTGTCTTAGAACTGCCCTCTTCGACGAAAAAGGTGTAGATCTCGAAACCGTCAAGGTACGTGGGTTGGCTTTCGCAGATGACAAGATTTTTATGGCAGAATCAGTCGAAGACTTGCAAAGAATGTTGAGTAAACTTAATACAAGCATGAAGAACATGGACCTCAAAATTAACGTGAATAAAACGAAAGTCATGGTGTTTGAGGGAAAAAGTGAGAAAACAATATGCAACATTGTCCTAAATGATGTGAGATTAGAACAAGTTGACAAGTACGTATATCTAGGTAGTCTATTTACTAACGACGGAAAAATAGATGGGGAATCAGATAGGCGCATAAATAAGGGTAAGCAGGTTATCGGTAGAGCAGGGTCCATCCTCACAAATAAAAAAATATCAAAAAAAGCTAAAATGGCCATACATAACTCTATTTTCGTACCGACTGTACTATACGGTAGCGAGACATGGACCTGTCAAGAAAAGGACAGGAGTAAAATCAACGCGATCGGCATGAAACCTCTGCGCATAATATGCGGGAAAACACTGATGGACAAAGTACGAAACGAGACAATCCTCAAATAATGTGGTTCAGGGGAGACACTAGTTGACATATGGGAAAGAAATAAGCTAAGGTGGTTCGGACATCTTGAAAGAATGAAAGATGAACGACTGACCAAGCAAGTGTATAAAGGTAAAGTAAATGGAAGAATGCCCAGAGGTAGACCGCCGAAAGAATGGTTAGAATCTGTGAATGAGACACTAATACGAAGAGACATAAGAAGCCATAGAAATATAAGAGCCTGCATGAAAAAATGCATGGACGTGAATGAAGCTAGAGTAGTATGCCAGGACAGAAATGTGTGGCGACAAATAGTTTATAAACAGAGTGACAATAGAGTGAATGATGCCTGAAACAAAGACCTTGGAAACTAATGGGCCCAAGTGTGGAACCGTACCATACGAGAACTTCAGATCAATCTAAAACATCTATACCTAACACCTATATACCCATCTACCCTATACCCATATACCGATCTACCTCATACCTATATACCTATTTCACTACTTTCCAACCGAGCAAGTCACGCCTACCCCGGAAGGGAAATGGCTTAATGGTATAATAATAATAATAATTGTACGCTCCCATTTTTTGAATGGTTACTAACATTCAACAAATTCGTCCCATAAGTTTTTCAACATTTAAAGTGTATTTTAGTAACGCATCTCACAAGAAATAATATATTATGCTTTGCTATTTCTTTCGTAGCTCCAATTTCGGCTTTTCTGCGCCACGTTTTTTCAGAGGCCATTTCTGAGAAGAAGTTTTTAATACTGGAACGTCTCTTTTTGAATTACGCGTTTTTATCAAAGGTTTTTTCTTCACGGCGTTTTTTTCCACGTTTGTTTTGGTTGATTAAACAATTTTTTTTTTAAATTAAGTACTTTCGAACAGCTCAGTTCCGAATTTTCTGCCAAAGTCAAGTCTGAAAAGTAATTTTCAAAAATATCATTGAAAAATTCTTTTCCTTTTGGACTCAAGTAGCGGAATGGAAAAAAGTTTATTTTCACACGTGTCTGAAAATAATTGATGACGAGAAGAATGGTACGTGAGTATGATTAACGATATAAATATTTTGAATAATCGAATAGCAATAAAATGCACAGTATACCATCGCAGTGTTAAAAAAATATGCGAAAAACGTATAATATTCCCTTACTGCCGCGCGCGAACGCTGGGCGATCTTCTCGCACGCCGAGCGTTTTTTATGAAATCATCCATAGTTACAATATTTATTACCCGATTACACTAAAATTTTCAGAAAGTTTTCTTCATACGTCGTAGAAAAAACGGCTCGCTCGAAATTTTCTCAAAGTTTAAGTTCGTCGCATACTTTTTCCCGCCAAAGTGATTGAAACCCGGTTACCGGTACCCCGCCATTTGTTGTTAAATATAAGTGAACAAATGCAATTTTTATGTGATTTATCGGCTTTGTAGGTGTGACGTATGTATTCTGAATATACTGTGAAAATTTCAAAACATTTCACCAGTTATTGAGCTAGAATCGGCGAGTTGTGTTTTAAAAAATATCGAATTTGGGTGCGATGAAAAATGCAATTTCTATTAATTATCACCTAAACTAATCAACGGATTCATTAATTATATTAGCGAAAAATGTCGACTTTTGACAGGCTAATTCAATGGTGATTCTCATTTTTCAATTTGACACCTTTTTTTTCACTTTCTGCCGGTCGACAACACTTTTACCAAATTTTGCGCGGAGACGCCCTTTTATGATCGGTGTGTGCTTAATTGTAGTTAATACAAATGAGAAAACTTTCACTCTGTGTCCGATTGAAAAAAAAAATTTGGCGCCTTTAAAAGGCAGAACAAATACGATTTCTTAGAAAGAGTTAAATATAAGAGCATAATTATACCCCTAAACATTTTTTGTAAGGATTGCAAAAATTCTGAGATCTTCCTCACTCAATAGGGGAAAAATATATAATTGATATGAGACGAAAAATTGAAAACCGGGGCAACAGAAAAATAAAACAATAAAAAAATTATTTATCAAGGCTTTTAATGGGTTCTCAATCCATGAAATTTTATAAAATAGTAAAATACATCAATAGGAGGAAGAGAGAAGAACAGATTACTCATTTTCTAAGCAATGTTATGTAATACAGTCTACGATAATGAAAAAGCTTTGAGTTAAGTGGTTTACGCATTTGTAATCTAGCGAAGCACAAACGCAATAGTGATATTTTCACATTGTTTAACTGTATATTTGCTGTGAATATATGAAAAGATAGATAATAGATAAGCTGTATGTTATATTTGTTGTGAACACTGTCAAAAATAGTATTAAATTTAAAATATCAATGTATATTAAAATTAATATCTCAAGCATATGAAATCGCTATTTTGGTATAACGTGTTTATTATATGTTATATGCATTCATGATAATCGGTTCAAATAATTCCATTTTACGCAAAATGAAAATAAGATTAGCAGTGATTTTCGATTCTTAATAATGAAACATGATACCTTCTTTCAATTAATCAAAAATAAAATTGGATTTTAAGTAGAACAGTTCAATTACATAAATAAATGACAGCCCTAACCTACAATCAAGTGTACTCACATCAAATTTCTACCATTCAGGGAAAACTTTGGAAAGAGTTCCACACGTACCTTCCACTTTGTTTATAAAAAGCAATTCAGTCGACGAATTGTAGATTATTACTTCAATTGCGAATATTTGATCAGATTTAAAGAAATAAAAGTACTTTGAGTTTTCAAGCACGCTGCTATACCGACCTGTATATTATATTTAATATAAAGTGTACAGATATTCATATTTTAATGTATATTAAATTGCAACTCCCGTGTATGCAACAGTGGCGGCGTAATGGCGGGGCGGTGGTGGCGGTCAGCCCCGGGTGCCAGCCCTTGTGCCAAGCACCAAGGTGTGCAAATAAGGGGCAATAAGGGGTAACAAAACCAAAGTGCCAAACCGCAACCGCCCCGGGTGCCAACCCATGCTACGCCGCCACTGGTATGCAAATGACTTCATATACAGATTTAACACAGATTTTTCCAACAATGAATATAAGATAATATTAAAAATATGATTTTATATAAAATGAGTTTTCTGTTGTTCCATCTTCCTCATAGGTAAAGGTACCTATCATGAAAAATGTCCCAATTATGAAACAGTTTGACAAATAATTCGATTTATAAATAATTTAAAAGTATATTTTTGAGTAGAAATAATTATATTGATAAGTATGAAAGTCAGGCTTTTCATCTATATAAAAAGCAAGTATGGTTCTCAAGTTTTAAACACTAAAAAATAATTTTGACTATGTAACCTCCAAACTGGGGAAAATTGACTGCCAATTATCCGAGTCAGAAAGCTTAATTTGTCAAAAGTCAGAAAGCTACAATTTGTTTTATCTCGTGTATTCACAAATTTCAATCATTTCACATGTGTAATAGATTAAATAATAGCTTAAGGTTTATAGATTTGAGATTACAGCACTTTTTCCTTATTTGGATACGACTTTATTTATTAATTAGTTGTTTCATAATATGTACACCTTTCTTAACACGGTCCTTATTTATGGAACTGAGAAACATGGGTGTTTCATATCGGCGGACGCGTTTTCAGCGCTTGCTCCTATTTATGGAGCAGAGATACGTTTGCAATAAAATGTGTTTTTTATTATATTAATATAGCTTGTTTTATATTATTATTATATAATACTTAACCTCTAAGTAAAACAAATTAATTTAGATCCAAAAAGAACGGATTTTCAACAAAATAGTTGAATTTTCAACCAAAGTGATCAATTTTTAAATGAAATGATGAATCTTCAACTGGAATAATTGAATTTTAAACCAAACAAATACATTTTTAACTAAAATGATGAATCTTTAACTTTAAACCATGAAGATTAATTTTCTACAAAAAAATACGAATTTTCAACACAATATGTGAATTTGCAACCAAGTTGTTGAATTTGCAACTGGAAATTATAAATTTTTAAACAATAGTTAAATTTTACAACAAAAAAATAGAGAAGAATTTTCAACAAAAAATAGAATAGTTAAACGTTAAGTTGAACAAATTAATTTTTAACAAAAAAATAGATTTTGAATCAAACAGTTCAAATTTAAACCAATGTGCTGAATTTTCAACTAAAATGATGAATCTTCAACTGGAATAGTTGAATTTTATACCAAAAAGGTACGAAAAATGTTCACCAAATGTTTCAATTTTTGAATAAAGAAGATCAATTATCAAACAGTCAACTTTTTGTCCAAAAAAGATACATTTGTAACCAAAAATAGAATACTTAAATTTCCTCTTTAAAAATTTTAAATAAAAAAACAGTCAAATTCAACCAAAAAATACCAGGTTTTAAGAATAATTAAGTTTTCAATTGAAAAATACTTTTCAGTCAACAGAGAAAACAAATTTAAAACAAACTGTTGAATTTTTAAGGAAAAATATGAATTGTCAAGGAAAATTATGCATTTTTAACCAAGAAAATTAATTTTCTACCGAAAAGGACGAATATTTAATAAAACACAGGATGTTATTATTAAGTAAAATGAGAAAAAAAGGTACTTAGCCTAATATTTCATTTACATTTCACATTGACCAAGTTTCTTAAGTTTTAACTTCATCCTTCATGGTTTTTTTTTTCTTTTTCATTCACCTAAATAAAAATTCACTCCCCATAACAAACAATTTCCAGCAAAAATAAAATATAATTCACTTCGTTCACGAAAACTACCCTTTATAGGTTAGGTTTGTCAACTATAGCGAAAACTTGTATTCAATTAATTTATCTCTATCAAAGATTGAAATAAAAGTTCATTGTCCTATTTACTTTAATTTAATATAGAAAATAATATAAAAAAAGCCATATTAATATAAAAAAAAGACATTTCTTTGCTGTTCCGTGATAGGGAAATGCATTATGGAACACCGGTGCAAGAGTCCAAAAGTTGTTTCATAATAGGTACACAAAGGTCGTTCCGATTTTTCATAAATATAATAACTTTCCTTAGACTAAATTAATCTTTTAATAGGCGTTTCGCATTCAGAAAGGGTCAACGCAATCATTGATATAAACATTTTGAAAATATATACTACTATCGTTGAAAAATTAATGAAAATCTTAAAACCCCCTCAAAATTTGTCTCATGATAGGTACCTTTACCTTAGAAGCCTTGTTAAATATTTATTGTTTCATTTTTCTGGTCCTCCTATTTTATGTTTTTCATCTCATGTCTATTATATATTTTTTTCTGTTGTGTGGAGAACATCTCAGAATTTGGCAATACTTACCAAAAATGTTTAGGGTTAGCATTATGCCCGTATATTTATCTCTTTATAAGAAATCGTACTTTCCATGTCTTTTACCAGCGCCAAGTAATTTTTTTTTCAATCGGACACTAAGTGAAATTATTGTCCATTGTATCAGCTACAATTTTTATTCGTAACATATTTCTCTAAAACAAATATTTATATTTTAAAAAATTAAAAACTACGGAAATCTCACTTTTTACTTAAACTTGATGATCGCAACCTCTAAACAATTTTTTAATAATTTGAAAAAATTAGGAGTGTATTATCTCACCCAGTGAAACGAACTGCCACGATACGATCGCCGAAAAATGAAACCAAGTTTTTTGAATCACCATTCATGGGTATTGCATTATGCAACACCCATGAAAACACAAATTACATCATGGTACCATTTTTCCCAACGAAAGAAAGCTAATTCATGTAAAAAACTAATATATAAATTAACAAACACGGGCGTTATTTGTGGCGGCTAAAATGTTAACCTTTTTCTCTGAAACTTGGTACAAAGGGTTTGTTTAAATCGCTGGTTTAGCATTTTACGTTAAAAGTTATTATTTCAAAATGTCGGTTATAATATTTGGGCTGAAATAACAAAACTTTGCATGAAGTTTGAATGAATCTCAGCGAGGTGCGTTTGAGAAACTTAGATATGTCCAGCGTATATTTTTATTTGAACGCCAATCACTACAATTATTGTAGGTCCACTGCAGGCGTTTAAATAAAAAACTACGTTTGTAAAATCTAAGTATCTCCAGCATTCCTCACAGAGATTTATTAAAATATGTAAAAATCTTGAAACTTCTGCTCTCTCATTAGATCTGAAATTTTAAAATCACAACTCGTAACGTCAAATGCTAAATCCGCGATAAAAAAAAAAACTTGTCATAAGTTCCAGATAAGTATGTAAAAAATATTTCAATGTTTGCCGCCATATTGGATGCGCTGTTTTTGATTTGTAACTTTTCACTGCAAAATCGTGAATGACTACTTCAAAAAGACCCTCGAACCAAGTTGAAGGCAAATCTGTAAAAATGTTGGCCGCCATATTGCATCCGATTTTTTGAATTTGTAACTTTTTACATCAAATCCTTAACGGCGAAATTGAAAATCGCTTTTTGCCAAGCTTTAGAAAAGCGCCCTTGAGATCCAGAAAGACCACTAATACTGTGTTGCCCTCACTAATTTCTTCTTTCCAAGCAGTTAATAAATCCTGTAGCATCACCTGTAAATGAATGATTTTTTCTTAATTCAGATTGGTCCGGACACTTGAGCCTGGGACATTCTGTATATTATTTTTAAACCATTTCTTCTTATCTAAGTTTTGTTTGATACCCTTTGTTACATAAGGTGCGCATTCATCTAAAGCTTTTCTTATTATTTCTATAAACCTGTCTGCATTTTTATTCAAGCTTTGATCTTCAGCTAACTTTAATATACTACTATTCTTTAACGTATTAAACTTATTTAAGTACAACTCCTCATTGAAATAAGTGAAATCTCTATACGTAACTTTTCTACTAATTTTTGAATTCAAACTTCTATTACATCCGTGACTGTCGTATATCCTTCAACATATTGTTGTAGCTCGCAAGAGTACATCATATGAATAATCGTATGCCCGTAAAATGTATTCCTACTAATGTCTATTGAAATCGCCCATTCTCAACACTTGGTTATATTTTGTTAATTTATTTGAAATCAAACGAACTCACCTTAAGTGAAGTTCGATTGTAGTTATATGAGATTCTCGTTCAAGATGATTACATTCTAGTACCGTTACTTTGACTAGTTCTAACCACAAGTTTAGAGAATAGATTTGAAAACACTCGCGGCTTTTCGTGGCTTGTTCCTTCTATGCGCCCTGGTTGTCACTCTTCATACAGTTTAAAGCTTTTTCCGAAATTATGGAGATAAGCTTAATTTTTTTTTTGGGTGGGAAGAAACTTTTAAAGAATGAAAAAGTGGGAGGGATGTAATCATCTCGAACGAGACTCTCATGTAATCAGAATCGAACTTCACTTAAGGTAAGTTCGCTTGATTTTAAATTATATTTCGAGTCTCCTTCTTCGAGATTACATCGTAGATGTTCAGAGCATAATAACTTAATTATTCAACTCATTTTTTATATTATCAATTAAAAATAATAATCTCCAGCAACTTACACTGAGCTTAATTACATAATATTTGTATCCGGATTTTATCCATTTATTAATTTAGTTGAGAAAACAGAGCTTCAACGAACGACTCTTTTCTTGGTTCTATTGGTCGTTTTTAAAATTTTGCAAACACATGTGAATTCGCTGACCATCCTGCTGAGCTTTTCATGATGTTCACGTCCAAACTCTTGAAGGTTATAAACATATAGTCCTCGTTTCCTCTTAGACCTTTGGTTCTCTCCAAATAGTTCAGTAGCACTGTAGCAACGCAAGCGCCTTTGCGCTCGTTAAAGAAAGGCAAGATAAAAGATGGCTGAGGTGTTCCAACTCTTGACGTTTTAATTTGATCCTTTATCCTTATGGTTACACTATCCTTCGATACCACGATACCACTCATTGTAATTAGTGACAATGTCTATACCCTATGTGCTGTAGCCAACGCTAGTAAATACACTAATTTGAAGGTTAGCGATTTTAAGTCTAAGAATTTCAGAGGTTCGAGCGCTCCTCCCCAGTTTAAACCCGTTTCTGTAGCTAACGCTGTATATAACGCTAGTAAATATACTAATTTGAAGGTTAGTGATTTTAAGTCTAAGGATTTCCGAGGTTCGATCGCTTCTGCCCAGTTTAAACCCGTTTCCGTGTTCTAGGATAAGTCGTATTTAGGTCCCGGTAGTCTGTTTTTAAAAACCCCTTTGAAAAAACGACTGATCGAAGAATCGATGCCTAAATCCACCGCACTTATCAAATTAATAGCGGATCTTTCAGAGTTCAGCGTTCCGTATGAAGTACCTTGGTTAAAACGAAAGGTTAAGTATTTTAGTACTGGGTGGACATTTGGTTGTAGAAGGTTCTCTATCGACACTCTGGCAATAGTCCCTCCGATTTTTAAGAGCTGAATTATATTTTTTGATTGTGGATTTTGATAATGATGAAATTAAAATCTCTACTGCTTCCTCTGGCACTAATTTCTGCTGATATGATCGCCGGAGAGCCTACCTGCAACCAGGGTAAGGTGCTTTGCTAGTGGATGACTCAGAGACCCGCACGGAGATAACAGTAAGCTGGAAGACGGAGAAAAAATTAATGGGTCTTCTGTTAGCATAGATTTAAATAAAGTGAACCAAGGCTGTGTGGGCCAATGAGGAAACACCATTATTCCCTGAGCTTTATCCGTATTAATTTTCTGTAATACCTTCGCGATCACCACGAAAGGTGGAAAGGCGTAGAAAAAATATTTACTCCAGTTTACCATAAATGCATCTATATATCGAGCTTCTAGATCTCGCTTCCAGGAGCAAAAAAGTTTGGTCTTTGCATTACTCCTTGCAGCGAATAGCTCAATATCTGGTAGACCCCACCTTTTTACTATGACTTGGAAAAACCGATTTCCTAATTCCTATTCTGTATCCACATGGACCCGTCTAGACTCTCTTTCTGCATTCATGTTTTCCCGTGAATGGTTGTAGAAAGCAAAGATCCAAATCTTTCTTCTCTCGCACCAGGTATGAGGTGACCATCTCGAGGCCAAACTTTCTTGTAGATCCACTTGTTCTTTTTTCTTAGCTTCCGGATTATTTCCTAGCAGCATTTCAATTTCGTCGTCTAATTTCTTAGGCTCCGATGTCTCTTTATCTGCCTCCACTGGTGCCATCTCCTGATCCCCCTCCTTACGCGCGAGTCCGTCGAGGAGAGCCTCTGAGTCTTCGTGAGGTTTGGCAAATTCTTCCGATTCGTTTTTACGAATCTCTTCATTTCGTAAAGTCTCGGGTACATTCTCCTTATTAGGGGTATCTTGATTCTCATGTGCAAGGAAAAATGATTTATTCCCGATAATTCCAGATGAAAAAGTACAGCACTGGTTGTTATAGCCTCCTGCGTGCGAAATTCACCAGTCTGAAACGCCCGTCAGTACACATACCCATTGAGTACTTGACGTCGTGTAATTGAGACATAACCCTCCGTTAGACGCAACCATAAAACTTCCTAGTTTAGACGTAATGTGCCTAACAGGCCACCTGTATTCATTCGAAAAGCACATCAGAAATCATTGTTATAGAAAGTTCTCTTAAGGTTTTTAGGGTCGCTGATTACGATTCTGATGTTGAGATTGCAAAATTCAAAATGGTGGATCCAATATGGTGACTATTGAAAGGCAGAATTAGCGATTTTTTTCAACTCGTCTGAAACTTGATGTACGGGGGTGTTTGGGATCGCTCATTACGATTTTGACGTTAGAATTGTAAACATTAAAATGGTGGATCAAATATGGCGACTATGGGAAGACAGAATCACTGTATTCGCGGGTTTTTTTGTAATTGCACCTCTTGTTATGAATTTTCCTTTCGGATTGAGTAACACTTTATTAGTGACTCCAAGAATCTTTTTATACTGATTTTCGTTGGAATAAGATAAGGTTTCGAAAATACTCTCAGCCATATTGCATCCGTCATTATGTTTTTTCGTAAAAATGACGACAAATATATTATCGTCGACTCATAAGACTCCAGTATGACGATTGTCATCGAAATCAAATAAGTTGTTCGTACAAGTGTCCGCTATATTGCAACCGCCATTTTTTTGTGAATTTGACATGAATGTTTGAAGGATCACAGTCAAATTTTACCTAGTCTTCCATGAAACTGATTAAAGTTTTTGGAAGGAGCTTATAATGATTATCGAATAGTAAGAAGGTGAAGCCCCTATGCGCTCTGTAGTACGAGAGATGACCGAAAACAGCTTGAGGTGGCCTGTTAGGCTGGTTGCGTCTAATGGAGGGTTAACTAAAAGCATAAATTTTAGTCACCTTTTTTGAGCATTGTGTCTGCTAAACATTTTACAATCTTTCCTAACCTCCTTAAACGCTTGTTGCTATCTTTCTCCTCCTCCCGATCTCTACTATGTTTTCTGCCTCTACCCATCCTGATAATTGCTGAGAGAAGGTTTTCTGAATCTGATTTTCTTTGTTGTTTATAATAATCTTCAGTGAGAATAAACTTTTGTCGTATAATAAAATCTCTAATATGCGGATTTGCCTAGCACAAAGAACGTTATGAAGAGTGCCAACCAGGGCGCATAGAAGAAACAAGCCACGAGAAGCCGCGAGTTTTTAAAAATCTATTCTCTAAACTTGTGGTTAGAACTAGTCAAAGTAGCTGTATTGCGATGTAATCTCGAAGAACGAGACTCGAAATATAATCGCATTTATCTTATAATAATCGTATAACCTATGTATCGCTAGTCTCGATAAAATAAAAAATTTGACATCTCGCATAAATATAAAAAAAAAATGCGTCAGAATTTTGAAAATCTGGAAGTGGAATCACATGAAACGAAACAAAAAGGCCAAAAAAGTCCATTGAAAGCTTCGAGGTCATCAAAATAATGATTTAACATTAACTGAAGTAACATAATTTTACATAAAATAATCACTTCATTTGGAACACCGTTAGGTTTGAAAATTGTAAACAAAATGATTAATAATGATTATTATTAATATTATTAATTCTTAGGAGAGAAAATCTAAGAAAATGTATTTGAATATAAATCGAATTTAATAATAGATTTGATACTTTCACGATGATTAATTATAATAAATTTAAATTTAAAATTTAGAATTTAAAATTTAAAGATT
>CAKNXH010039630.1:0-29902 GCA_932178445.1 Andricus quercusramuli | reverse complement strand
ATGTATCGATAAATAGTGTCCTACAATACTTGAAATTGTTAGAAACAGAATTTCGAAAAATTGGTCCTCATGCAGTTGTCATTCCCATGTCTTTAATTGTATAAGCAATGTAAGTATTGAAAATGTCAAGGTATACACTTATTTCTACAAAATTAATCAAAATTAAATTTCTAAATTTCTAAATTTCTAAAATAAAGATTGAATTTACACTGAATTTAGTCATAAGTGACCTACTTCTCTTTCAGAATACTGGCCCTATTAAAAATTATTTTTAGGGATATTTTTTTGAAAAATCTGTGAATATATAAAAAAAATTATAAAAATAAAAATCAGTTTAGAATGATTAGGAGGTGGGGAAGGGTAGTTGCAGAAGCATGCCTAAGAACGGGAACTAAATGTGGAGGGGAGTCACACGCGTGCATGACATCACTTGGTTCACCTCCACCTCTTGCTTCGTCTATCCACTGCCATAGTTACCCACTGGAGGTCGAGGAGTGTGTGCGTACCAAACCAGTGGTTCTTTTTTTCAAGTGACTGTCCCTCAGTGCGTGTCTTTGAAAATTTGTGTCGAAAAGTGAATTCTCAAATTGAAAACGGTACATATAGATAAAAAATAATATCGGTAATAAATAGTGCTCTCGGGGTGATAAGTGACAAAAAGACAGTTTACCGGTTTTTGACAGTTCATATGGCCGCCTTTGATCAGACGCTTTCAAGTTGCAAGGCGCGAAAAAAAAGTCAAGAAGATTGAAACTTTATAAAGAATAATTACACTTTATAAAGTTAATTTCTTTTCTGAATTTCTCGAGATTTGCCTTCTTTGCAATTAAACTATAAACGCCTGATCCAAGAGCGGCCAGTTTTGAACAGGATATGTAGAACCTAAATGTCGGGGAAACCGTTACGAAGGTGGTGTAAATTTTCAACTGAGTTTTTCCATCTCGATTTTTGTCTGCGAATTTTTCGAAAAAATGGCATTGTAAGCTTCTCAAGGCTTATTGAAAACCAGTTTGTGCTGCTAGTTGAACATTCCGCAACCCTGAGTTGCACATCGTTCTTTGTTTTTGACTACCAGCGTAACGAGTTACGGAACGAGTTCGCAGATCTCGTTTCTGCACGCGAATTCTACATAATTTCTCACGAAGGTTTTCTGCTTGCGAAGTTGTTCGTGCATTGTGAATTTTCTCGCAAAACTTTCGTACATTCTTATTTTTAAGTGAAGTAATCTAATAAGTAACTGATGAAACATTTGTGAAGGAAGATCAATTTATTGAAGACTAGACATCTGATATAAACTATGTTTGTAAATAAATAAAGCCTTTCTTCTTATTTTACTTTTTTCGTATCAGTCTCCCTTTTGCCCTCATTTTTAGTTCCTCCTCTTCCATTCCTCTAACCCCACTGTAACGAATCGCCGTCTTGAAACCATGAGCACCAGTGACCAGAAATACGCCAAAAGTTTCCCGAGTACGCTGACTCTTAGATGATATTTCAGGCACGCTGAATCATCAGTAGCTGAGCTGGCTGAAATAGCGATCGGCGTTCGGCCCCTCGTCGTTATTTTGTAAGGTGACGAGGAGGTGGTAAGGTGAAGAGGGGTCTCTATGAGTGATTCAACTTGTTTTTATTTCAGAGACAGCGAGACGATACCTTGGAATCTTTGTCATTGAATTCCACAGATGTGTCAGGTGGTCGAGTGGTAAGCTGATTCAGACCTGACCGTGAAAAAGACATCCTTCTCTTGCTCCAGATTAATCGTCCAAGAGAGATTTTTTAAATTTAGTCACTGACTATAAATAAGAATATACAATTTTCTCATGAATGTAGGATTTGGAAGCCTTCGCAATACTCTAAACAACCTTTATCAAGTTTTTATTAAAGCTTTAATACATCTTATGCTGCGTTTTTTTTAAAGAAGGAAACGTTCAAATAAAGAGGTATCTTGGAAAAGTATTTAAAAAACTTAAGGATTTTGAGGTGGGATCCCACGGAAAGATGGCCTGGGTGGAATCCCTACCGCGCCAAATATAGCGCGTAATGTAATACACGTCACGTTCGCCGAAATAGCATAAGAAGCCTAGCCGAGTGCACACGGCACGTTGCGCTAGCTTGAAGCATCGTGTTCTCTTTCTTGATACCAGGCTCTGAGAAGTTAAGAAAGCACAGAAATGTGTGAATGTGTTTATGCTCTGTTGGCTTTGCTCTGAGGTATTGCGAAGGTTGGAAGGGGATAGATTTAAATACATGCACATCATGTCTTCGAAGCAAATTTGCTGAATATCCTAATTTACGTGCCAATTTTATGAATTGTGCAAAATAAATGGACTTGAAAGACCAGTTAACAAGACACTCTTTGATTTAGAGAGAGACGAATCTTGTGAAATGCAGTTCTTGAATATTATCAAAAGACACTTGTTCAGATTTCGATAGTCTTTTAATTAAATGAAAAAAATTGCTAGTGATGTCTAAGCGAGACCTTGTCGGATAACAAAGTAAACTGTGGTATTTGCAATACTTTTTATTAGACTTTCCATTGTACAATAATAAATAATTAGTAAACGTTAGAAGATAAGGGGTTTAACTAAGTATGCGAGTGTGACTATACAGTATAATAAAGTGTGAAATATATCTTGTGTATATATGTACTTCATTTGTTGAAAGCTTCATTCGAAGTTTCTGCCATTCACATCAAATGTAACAATTTTTAATAATTCGTTCATATCTCGAGAAATTTTTCTCGCTTGCCTATTTTTTTTTCGTTCGATTGCATCATTAACCTTAGAAATAAACAAGACATACAGCTAAAGGTAATTTAAAGTCTCGCTATGTTTTGCTGATTATGCACCTCATGTTATGAAAATTTGCCTTCAAAAGTATGTCATGTTTTTGTATTTCACAAGGTTTTTAAATACGAGAATGCATACGTTTGTATTCGCATCGAGAGATCATTTAGCACCACCTTCGTTGAATAATTATGCCGCTCAGGGGTTTTTACCGTTTGCTCTAAGCTACTTGCCGTTCTTGCAACATGTGCTGAACTACTTAAACCAACGTGTTAGTGAAAACTTCCCGGCTCGCTCCAGTGATTAGGATAAAACAAGAGACTTATGTTAAGAAAGCGGCGAATCGCTACACCACGATAGATCGCAAAAAATGGCAATGCCACGAAGGGATTGGTGTTTAGCTCTTTAACCCTCACTACCGGTTCCATTGAAAAAGAACCGGGATGTTGGGACAAATTTTAAGAGCAGATATTACATTCGAGACTGAATTAGCGAGTTAATTTGAATTCAGTTCTTACTTTTGACGATGAGCTTGGCTGATGTTTCTACAGTGCCAGCTGAAGTCGTTGCTCGACAGGTGAAGGTACCAGTGTCCTCTTCATAGGTCGTTGCGATCAGCAGTACTGCATTGTTTCCTTCATGAATCATCTGCAAACAGAAAGATAACAATTTTAAAATATAAGATAATAACATTCATAACACTAATAGTAAGATCCAGATCAAAAGTTAAATTTGTATGCAAATTAGTAGCATTACTGATAGAGATATTGTTGCGGGATTGCCTTCTTTATAAATCATTTAAACGAACTTTTGAAAAATTCGGAAATCTCGAAAAACTAATCATATTATAGAATCCTATTCCTTGCATACAATATGAAATATTTAAAGTTTTATTTGATTAAAATAATATAATAACCCACACATCTTACCTGGAAATCTGGCGACTGTGGAATGAGAGCACCTTCACGGTACCATTGAATAGTGGGCTTAACTTTTGCTGGAGTCACTTGAGTCTTAAACTGAGCTGGTTGGCCCTCCAGTACAATTTGATCCTTAAGTGGTGTTAATTTTGGTAGAACGTCTGCAGTATCAGGAGCTGCAATGATCACAGAATTAAGTAGAAATAATTTTTGAAAGCTAGAATATATAGTTCTGCTTTTTAATGAATTACCCAGAGGGAAAAAGGACATTGTCATCCTGAGGACCTCCTCAGGATGTTCATGTCAGTCCAGTTTATATCTTAAAGACGTCTCATACCTTAATGACGTCTTTAGTACATAGGACGTTTTGAGACATCAATTAGACATACATAAACGCCGTAAAAATGTATTTAGGACTAAGTAAGCAGACTAAAAAAAATGGAAGACCTAAAAATTTGACACAAATTTGAAACAGGATTTGGAAAACCTCTAAAAGTCGCGCTTCTAGTGTACAATATGAAAAATTTCAAAGTTTAGTTCTTATTTCCCCTCATCCTACATCATATATTGGTACTATAAGGTCCCCAATTGATTAGTTTTTGTACTAAATTAAAAGCATATTTGAAAGTTTGTTTCTTTAGAATATTAAAAGCAAAATTGTGTAATGAATTTGATGAAAAAAATACATACCGAGTACCCTGAGGTTCGCAGATGTGGTTACTTCTCCTGCAGGATTCTTAGCAATGCATTTATAAACGCCTTCATCCTCGGGGAATGCCTCGGAAATTCTTAAAGTACAGAGATCAACTTCCTTTTGCATTTGGAAGTATTTTGACGGTTTGATAACCTGTTGAACATAAAATTTCAAAGCATGATTGACGTTTGTATATTTTAATTTTCTATAAACTAAGGTAAACCTGGTCCATCCGCAATGATACATTCGTAAAATAATTATTTTTAGTAACAAATCTTTTTTAGGTTTATAGTGGATTGTTTTAGAATATTAAATTTACCTTGTCTCCTTTTTTCCATTGAATAGTAGGAGTTGGTTTTCCTGTGATCCGACAAGCAAAGGCAACAGAGGTTCCTTCTTTTATAGTTTGATCCCTAAGCGGTTCGGTAACAGTTGGTGCTTTCTCCACACCAGGAGTTGATGGCTTTGCTGTTTTAGCAGGTGATTGGGGTCCACGAACTGTACACTCAGCATCACAACGAGCCTCTCCTGCACTATTCAGTGCCACGCACTCGTATTTTCCAGTATCTTCTGGAACACTCTCAAGAATGAGAAGTGTGTACGTATTATCCTCCTCTAAAGTCTTGTAACGAATATCAGCAACAATTTTCTTTCCATTCTGTAACGAAGAAAATCATTAAATTGAGGATTAGTCTAATCAAATCTGGAAGCTTATACAAAAACCTTTCTTTTTTGGTTTTTTTCCCCTGAACCTACCTTTAACCAATAAACATCAATAGGTTTCGTTCCAGCAACTTTGGCGTCAAATCGTGCTAACTGACCACTTGTGACAGTGGAACTCTGAATGGTGGAAATAAAACTTGGTGGTACAACACCTCCTCTTCCTGGTTGCCTTCTCCTCTCTTCAACGACAAGATTTGCACTGCATTTAGCTTTTCCTCCACGATTTTCAGCGATAACTGAGAATACACCAGAGTCTTCCATGAAGACTTGACGAACAATCAGCACTGATTTTGTACTAAAAGTGTAAATCTGAAGATCAGCGGAGTTTGTAATCGGGAAATCTTCACGGTACCACTTGATAGCCGGTAATGGATCTCCATCAAATTCAACTTCAAATTTAGCTTGCTCTTGTTCAAAGGCTCTACATGGTTGTATTTTCTTGGTGAAGACTGGTGGTACTGCTGGTTTTACTTGACCTTGAACCACTCTTTCCTGAGTTTTAGCTTTGTGTTCCATCTCGGTTGTCTCAGTTGCTGTTATCTTTCTCGTAATCTCGAGATCTCCCTTGGTTTCTTTCTGAATTTGCTTTTGTTTTGCTACGTGAACTTCACGTCCATGAACAGAAGATTCAGATGGTTCTGGAGGATACCTCCCAGAACCTTTCACACGCTCGGTGTCGATGTCTACTTGAGTGGTAAATGGTTTCTTGACAACTTTGGGAGGTGGTTCTACTGCCTCTTGTGGTTGAGTTTCCCTGAAATCAAGCATGATAATTAGAACATTTTGTTTGAGAGATGTTATTAAATTAATATCAGTATAGCAGACGCTAGAACTCAAAAGTGAACTTACAAGTTCTCCTGATACTTTTGTGCCATTCCCTTAGCCATTGAGTTATTAACTACTTTATCACCCGGAACGGCAAACTGATGAGATTGCTCCCTAAGCCTTGTTTCCTTCAGCACTTGTGATTCCTCCAAGTTCATCAGCTTATTGTAATAATCCTCATTCTTTTTGGTCTTGACTGATTTCTGCCAATCAGTTTCAGGCTCTTTAATCATCTTTTGTCCCAAGTGCTCAGTGGCGATATTAACACCTTGAGATACAGTTTGATGGCGTTCATCGAAGACACGTTCGAGTTCTGTATCCTGGCGTTCCGACTGGTATTGGGTGAGCTCAGAATCGTACCACGCTAGAGATAAATAGACATTAAAGGCTGTTCTCCAAAATACTAGGTTGATATAAATGTTGACACAAATACCGAATCATGCTTCTTTACAATATTCTCGAAAGATACGGTACTATATATAGTGAAATAAACAGTTTTGTAAAAAATAGGGCCATTACGACACAATACTTCATTCGTGATGCAATAATAAACACATAATTTGGCTCTTCAATCAATGTTCAAAGAACTTTTGATGGAAAAAGCAGGATTTGGGAGGAAATGCAGAGGAAACATAAAACAGTTTTATTATTTAACGTCTGTGTAGAGAGATCTTTCTTTCGGGACATTTTCGAATGAACAAATGATATCAAAGATGAGATGCTTTCAAAGTGCTTTCCATTGTCTTGAAATGGTCCAGCCCGACTCGGTAGACAAGGGGCTTGGTGTTCTCCAAATTTAAGGTGGGATGTACAAGATTGCAGATAACATAATAAATTAGAAATACACAAGTGAAACAAAATTTATATTGATTTGTGTTCAAACACTGGAGGCTGAATATGAAAAAGGAAATATTTACCAATTAATAGACATGGTGAACAATGATACAATGCAATGGTGATTTCTATAACCATACCTGGAGCCAATTTTTCCTCGAGGTATACGAGAAAACTAGGACGGACGATGATATTGTCGTTCTACATATATACAGTCCATGTGCGTGCGTTTTGTCAATTTCTCGAATTTCATGGGCCAATTTCTGAACTCCGATTGCTGCAGCACATTGAGCGGTGGAAGAAGCTATCGATAGGGATTCAAGAGAAAAAGAAAGGAAAAAGGAACTTGGAGCATTTCTAGATACTAGGACATGGTAGCGTGGAAATGATTTTGAGTATTTTTGTGCTCGAATAGAATGTATGTGTCGCATCGTTATGTATGTTGAAATACTGAATCGAATATTTTCTATAACTCGTAGTTTGTGTACTAATGTAACTGTGCCAATGTTTTTCTTAATTTAAAGATTTTTAAATTCAAATTGACGTTTTATTCGCAGCAGGATGTCATTATAATTCAGTTTATTTTTGAAGACTAAATTTTCACCCATTTATATAACAAATAGGGAAAAGAAATATGTAAATATGTAATTTGGAACTGGAAACAACTTCATAAGATATACATCCTGCTAACGAATTGAGATAAACCTTTTCAGTTTTTGCTGATTCCGGATACTTACGTCTCGGAGAGTTTTTAAGTACCCCCCGGTAGTCATCGCTGCGTGGTTTCACAGTTAGAGTTGTTTCCGTACGTGCTTCACCAACTGAACTCCTGGCTACCACTTCAATCTTTCCGTGGTCGTACTGTCTCGTTTTGGGAATATCAAGATGGTACATTCCGTCGTATGTCAATTTATAACGAGAGCCCTAGTTAAGAAAAGAGAGATGATTTCGAATAGTAACTTGCATTCAGTATTTGGAAGGAGTGTTTTGTGTTTTTATGAATTTTTATTAAACTTACGTTAACAACAGTGTGGCCATTGATCAACCACATAACACGTGGTCTTGGATGACCTGTAACACGACAGCAGAATCTAGACGAATCACTTTCTTCGACTGTGACTGGTTCGGGTTTGCTCACAAAGGCTGGAGGTGCTCGCACCTTTTCTTCTTCACTTTCCTCCTCCGGAACGCTATAAAACATAATCAATATGAACGTTAAATGTGTTTCCAATGCTGAATTTCAAAAAAAGTTTGGATGGCCTGAGTACTTACACTTGCCAGGCAGCTTCCATTTCTCGGATCTTTTCAATACTCTTCATTCCCTTTGGTAATTGAGATTCGTAGATTATACCAGGCTTTCCGGCTGTTTTAATAACAGCCCTTGTCTCATCCGTTCCATAAAGATTGGTTGCTCTGCAAAGGTATTCGCCACTGTCTTCAGGATAAACCCATCCAAAGTTCATGGCAACGTAACCGAAGTCATAAATTGGTGTGAATCTGTTTTTGTGAGGTAGTGGTTTGCCATTGAAGAACCATTCAACTTTCATGTTGGGATCTCCTACAGGTGCAAGTTGGCACTCAAATTTAGTGTCGTTCATCTCAACGAGCTCAGTTTTGTTTTCAATCTGTGTGACAAATCTTGGTGGTTGCTTTTTGTCAGCATCGTAGAGATCATCCTCTGTAAGATGCACCTCTGATGTATATTTCTTGATAGTTGCCTCCATTTGCATCAGGGCTTCAGATTTTTTCATGCCCTTTGGTACTTGGTTTTGCAGAATGATATTTGGTAATTCTAAAACAATAAATATGAAGATTAAACAAAAATTAGAGAAAGGTAAATATTTAAACATCGTAGTTTTAAGTGGATTTTACTTACGTTTGCAAGAGACAGATGCTCTAGTAGTGTCTTCTCCAAGATCGTTAATAGCTTTGCAAATATATTCTCCTGAATCTTCGGCATATACATACAAAATTTCCATTGAAACGAATCCCATGTCATATGTTGTTCTGTATCTATGACCTGCTGGAATAACCTTTCCGTTCCTGTACCATTCAATACGCAAGTTTGGATCGTCTTTTGGTTCAACCCGACATTCAAATCTAACCGGCTCAGATTCTTCAACTGTGGCTGATTGAATTTGAGTAATAAATCGTGGAGGTTGTCGTGGAGGTTCTGCAGCTGGTGCCTCGGTGACGGGACCACGTTCTAATTCCTTTAGTTTCTCTCCACTCATACCAGTCGGCAGCTGGGAGTCAAAGTCAATCGTTTTTTTGGCTAGAAAATAAATATAGCAAAATAAGGCTAACGCTGTTGAATATTTTTGTAATTAAAATATGATTAGTTTGTACTCACATAAGCAAGTAATAGTAGCTTTGGTTGTAACTGAACCCCACTTGTTGGTAGCTCTGCATACGTATTCTCCACTATCTCTGGCATACGTATAAGAAAGATCTAAAGAGATAAAACCAAAGTCATTGATTTGATGGACACGTGATCCTGTAGCGAATGGTCTGCCATTGTGGAACCAGTCAATGCGCATCGATGAATCGTTCTTAGGTTCAACTCGGCAATCAAAGTGAGCAGGACCAGATTCTTCTACTTCAATGTCTTTCAACTCTACAGTGAACCTTGGTGGATTTGGAGACTCTTCCTCGGTCGTAATCTCATCCCTTTTGTACAATGATTCTTCGAGCTTCTGGATACTTTCTGTTCCTGTTTTGAAGTTACTTGGAAGCTGTGGCTCAAGAATGATACCTTGACGTCCTCGTACCTGAAGCTTACAAGATACTGTTGCTTCCCCATGTCGGTTAGTAGCTTTGCAGGTGTATAATCCCGAATCTCGTTGGTAGCAGTTGGCAACTTCCAAAATTACAAAACCAAAGTCGTGAATTGTTTTCACTCTAGAACCAGCCAGTAAAGCCTTTCCATTGTGGAACCACTCAACTCGCATGCTGGAATCATTAACAGGTTGAAGTCTACATTCAAAGTGAGCAAGACAATTTTCAGATAAAGTTAGATCTGATGGAGATGTTATGAATTCAGGTGGCTTTCCGGTATCATCATCTGGACTTGGCTGTCCAGGTTCGTTACCAAGTCCTTCCAGCTCTGCAATTTTACCAATTGTTCCTTCCATTCCTTTGGGAAGTTGAGATTCGAGAATTATATTTCTCTTTCCTGTACACTTCATCGAGCAAGTTGTCACTGCCTCACCGTATTCATTCGTTGCACGACAGCTATATTCTCCTGAGTCCTCTGGATAAATTGGTGATATTTCCAAAATAACAAATCCAAAGTCACAGAATGTGCGGAATCTAGATCCAGTTCGAAGAGGTTTGCTATTCCAGAACCATTCGACCTAGAAATAATTGAGGATAAATAAAACAGGAATAAAACATTCAGAACATTATTTATAAATCTTGCTGAAAAAAATTACCTTTAAGTTTGGATCGTCCGTGGGAATGAGACGAGCTTCAAAGTGAGCACTTTCACCTTCTCGAAGGCCATCAAGATTGCTAAGAGGAACCGTGAACATCGGAGCCTTTCCAGTTTCTTGAACTGTTCTTTCGTCCTTTGTGCGTATCATGGAATCTTCGAGAGTTTGGATCTTCTCAAGACCACCTTCCATTCCTTTTGGCAATTGTGATTCCAGAATAAGATTAGCTTTCGACAAACACCTAAGAGTTGCTTTGGTAGTATCTTCTCCATACTTATTCACTGCTCTACATTCATAAACACCAGAGTTCTCTTCATAACAGTACAAAATGTCAAGAATAACAATACCAAAATCGTGGAAAGTTCTGTAGCGATGACCATGTGGTAATTTTTTGCCGTTATAATACCACTCTACCTTAAGTTCGGGGTCAGTAATCGGAGTCAATCTCGCTTCGAAGTGAGCAGACTGACCCTCAACTAATTTCGTGATGTCCGAAATTTGGGTGATGAATTTCGGTGCTTCGGCAACAGCTGCAGCCTGTGTTGGCTGCTGTTCTCCAGTATAACTTTCTAGTTCACGAATACGCGCAAGAGAATCTGGTTGGAGAGAGTCTGAATAGACGCCACCTTTACCGAAGCATTTGATTGTAGCTTTGGTAAAGTCTTCTCCAAATTTGTTGCTTGCTTTGCAGACATATTCGCCGGTATCATGGGACATCACACCTGCAATATCCATTACAACGAAACCAAAGTCAGACACCATCTTGAAACGAGAAGAGTGTCGCAGTGGCTGTCCGTTGTGGAACCATTCGACCTTCATGTTCGGGTCTCCTACAGGCACCAGTGTGCATTCAAAGTGAGCTGATTGTCCATCCTTCAGGCCTTGCAGAGATTGAATCTGGCTGGTGAACTTGGGTTTCTGTCCTTTGGATTTATCTACACATTCAAGATTTACGCTAATTTCAGCTTGTCCCCATTTGTTGGTCGCCTTGCAAGAGTAGGTTCCAGAATCTTCAATCTTAGTACCCAGAACTTCCAAAACTACCATGCCAAATGCATAAACTGTCCTTGTCCTATGACTGGCCTCCAAAGATTTTCCATTGTAAAACCACTCAACGACCATTGTTTGGTCACCAGTTGGAGTGAGAGAGGCCTCAAAGTGTGCTATTTCACCTTCTGAGAGGTTAGTCAAGTTTTCAAACTGAGAAGTGAAAACTGGAGGATGTCCTTCGTCACTGTCAGGAGCAGTACCATCTTCTCGTTTGAGTGACTCTTCCAAATCTTGTATGGCTTCTAATCCCTCTATTCCTTTAGGATGTTGCGATCTCTCGATTATGTTTTCTTTTGTCGAGCAGTAGATTGTAGTAGACGTAAATGCTTCACCAGCTTTATTATAAGCTTTGCATGTGTAGATGCCAGAGTCACGATCATATGCATCGGTTAAGTCTAAGGTGACAAATCCGAAATCACTGGTCATTTTAAATCTTGAACCATGCTCTAAGGCCTTACTATTGAAATACCACTCAATCTTGAGATTAGGATCATCTTTAGGTTCTACTTGTGCTTCCAAATGAAGTGGTTCGGATTCACCGAGTTTGAATTCCGGCTGGAGAGGTACAATCCAAATGGGTTTTGGATATTCGTGTTCTGGACCAGAATCTGGCCTCACAGATTTCGACAAATAAGCATCCTCGACTTCTTTTACTTTCTCGAGACCAGCTTCTCCTTGAGGATGTTGAGTTTGGAGGTATATGCTCTGTTTGCTTGTACATTTAAGTGTACCAGTTGTTTGTGCTGTTCCTTTAGAATTAGTAGCTTTGACAGTTATTAAACCAGAATCTTCTTCATATGCATGATTAAGATCCAAAGCCACGTATCCAAAATCGTAGGTCGACTTGTATCTTGCACCAATTGGTAACGGTTTTCCATTTAAGAACCATTCAATTTTCATGGTTGGATCTTTCGATGGCTCAACATTGCATTCAAAGTGGACATTGTCTCCTTCGATACATTCGACATTGTTCAAGTGGCTGATAAATACTGGTTCTTCATAAGTAGGTTCAACTTCTTCCCTCGTTGTTGCATGCGGTTGTTCTAGGGCATCAATCTTTGGAAGAGCATCGGGATGGAGAGTATCACCTATTAGCCAATGCTTGTCTGCGATTTTCAGACTGCATGTAGAAACAGCTTCCCCAAGCAAATTGGTAGCTTTGCAGGTATAAATTGCGGAGTCATCATCCCTGAGACTGTTGATTGAAAGTGTTACAAGCCCGAAATCGAAAGTACTACGCAATCTAGTTCCAGTTTGAAGAGCAATACCATTCTTGAACCATTCGACGCGTAAATTTGGATCTGCTCTTGGTTCTACTTGAGCTTCTAAGTAAACATGTTGTCCTTCCACTAATTTGTCAAAGCTCTTGAGATGAGTCGTGAAGACAGGAGCTTGTTGAGGAGTAGTATCAACAAACATATCAGGAACTTTGTTCATTTCAGCTTCCTTTAATTGGATCTTCTGCCATGCATCAGGTTGAATTGAATCACCAGAAATAGCAGAACGAGCCTTCACTTTCAGGGATATGGAAGAAACAGCCTCTCCTGATTTGTTGATCGCTTTGCAAGAGTAAACTCCCGAATCCTCGGCAATAACTTTCATGATGTTTAAAGTAACGAATCCAAAGTCGTGGTTGACATGGAAACGAGATCCCATCTTGAGTTCGACTCCATTAACATACCACTCAAATCGTAAACTAGCATCTCCTACGGGTACAACTCTGCATTCATAATGAGCTACTTGACCTTCCCATAGTTCTGTAGGACCGGTCAATAATTGAGTAAATATCGGTTTGTCGAAAACTCTTTCTGGTTCGTCAGGACGGCTTGGCCCTTTGTCGGCCTCGAGTCGTGCAATCTTCTGTTGAGCCTCAGGATGATGGCTTTCCAATTGAATGCTGGATTTAGTTTGGATTTTCATAGAGGCAGTTGTTACAGCTTCTCCTAATGGATTGGATGCTCGGCACATGTAGACGCCTTCGTCATTTTCGCGAACATGAGATATATCCAAAGATACGAATCCAAAGTCATGAACTTTCGAGATTCTAGAACTGTTTTCAAGAGGAGTCTCATTTCTGAACCATTCAACCTTCAAACTTGGATCTCCTACCGGAATCAATCGACACTCAAAGTGGGCTGTCTGTCCTTCTGGAATAGCATCGATGTTCTGTAGAGGCTGAGTAAAGACTGGGCGTTGTCTAGTTTGTGGTTCTGGAACATCAGGTCTCTTCCATGGCTGTTGAGATTCGAGTTCACGAATCTTGTCCATACCCTCGGGTCGCTGAGAGTCCATAATTATGTTTTCTCGTGGAATGACTGTGAGTTCGATTGATGAAACACACTGTCCAAGGTTATTAATAGCGCGTACAGAATATTGTCCTGCATCTTCAGGAACAGCATGTCCAATATCGAGAGCCACGTAACCAAAATCGAAAGTGACGTGGAAACGAGAAGCTGATGGAAGCGGTTTGCCATTGTGGAAGAATTCGATGCGCAAATTAGCGTCATGAAGAGGTTCGACTTGGCATTCAAAGTGAGCTGTTTGTCCTTCGTAAATTTCAGTAGTTCCCTGTGAACCAAAATACATTTTTATTTCAGATAAAAGCTATTGATTAGAGATTGAGCACAATAAAGATGTAAGGGAAACATACCCTAAGTTCCGTGACGAATCTTGGTGGAGTAACAGGCGGTTCATCTACTTCCAAACGAGCAGGATGGCCTTGTGCCTCCAACTCTCTGATTTTCTCCAGTCCATCAGGATGTTGAGTGTCCATGAGTATACTTCGTCGCGCTGAAAGTAAGAGGAGTTTAGCAAATTTTCTCTACATTTATCGTGTCCTTATGAAGAGAAGATGCTAATTTATGGGGAGGGAAGTTACGTATTTAATGGATAATCGATACCATTGTTTGAAGCACATATATGGATGCCAAGAAAGCAAATCGTCATATATCTAAAAGCGATGGTTTGATACAAAGATTCAGAGATACTAAATCTTCTTTATTGCATTATACAGAAGAGCTGGTTATGCTGGTTGCGAAAAAATATCTGTTTGTAAGATCTTTATGGTTTCCGTTGACTTGTATTCTACAATAATTTCTGTGAAACGGTCCTCTCGTTTCACAATATGGGGACTTTCTCTTTCATCGAATGGGGTGCGATGACATTTGCAGCAGTCTATCATTATAAGTTTGTGGCAATTCAGTCTTTAATGAATCAATAGAAAAACGCAAAGCGGAAAATATACGTGCACAAGTTACCAGGGTTTTTGCTGAAGTTCAAATTCAATGAAAATACTTACATCCCACTTTAATGGTGCAAGTGTTTACAGCTTCACCTGCCAGATTGGTAGCCTTGCACATGTAAGTACCAGAGTCTTCAGGATACGCATATAGAATGTCAAGAGCAACATAACCGAAATCGTGAGTTTTACGGTATCGATGTCCAGTTTTGACTGCTTTACCGTTGACGAACCTATAGAGTGCATTTAGAATTAGAATCACGGAATTTTTTGTAATCTTTTAGATCAAGTTTGATATTTCAACCAATATTAGAAATTTGAGGAAGTATTCGATGATAGATACCATTCTATTTTCAGATTAGCATCGTTGATCGGTTCGACTCTGCATTCCAGGTGAGCATGCTCAGCTTCCTTGACAAGATCGAGATTGTTCAAAGGTGTTAAGAAAACGGGTTTCTGATGAACAACTTCCTTCTCGACTTCTTGTTTCACTTCAACAGTTTCTAGTTCGCGAATCTTTTGGAGTCGCTGAGCATCCAGAGTGTCAAGACACAATCCTTGTTTGGCTGTTAGAAATAAATTATATTTTGTATTAATTTGCTCTTCTGCGAAGGATTTGTTTTCAGAAGAAGTGTGTAAAAGTGAAATTGATTAAAGATAATTTACTATACTTACAATCGACAGAGATGACGCATGTAGTTACTGCTTCTCCTGCAGCATTCCTAGCTTTGCACATGTATGTACCAGCATCTTCTGGGTAAGCATAGAGAATGTCGAGGGCGACAAAACCAAAATCGTAAGTGGTTTTGAATTTGTGACCTTGTGGAATCGGTCTGCCATCTCGGTACCATTCAACCACCATGGTTGGATCATTAACAGGTGTCAAGGTAGCTTCCAAATGAGCACTCTTTCCTTCTGGTAGATGTTCAATATTCTTTAAAGGTCTTCCGAATTTAGGTTTTTCTGCGATAACGACATCTTCTTGATCAACTCTCTTGTAGCGAGAATCATCTTCCAAGTACTGGATCTTTTTGAGAGCACCTTCGTGTTGAGTTTCTTGGATAATGGAAGCACGTGCTGAAGAATGAGAAAAGTAGATTATTTCTTGATTATCTAGTATGTTCTACTCTTTAATTTTTACAAGAAAGTTTGAAGATGTAATTCATGTTTGTTAATGATCTACTTACATTTGACGTCAAGATTGATGGAGCTGGTAGCTGAGCCTAGTTTGTTTGTAGCTTTACACGTGTAGGTGCCAGAGTCCTCAGCATAAACTGAGAGAACGTCCAAAGCCGCGAAACCAAAATCGCAAGCTGTTCTGTATCTGTGTCCAGTGGAAAGTGGTTTATCGTTATGGAACCACTCCACCTTCATGTTTGCATCAGGATAGGGCTCAATACGACACTCATAATGTGCGCTTTGTCCTTCTACCAAGTTTTTAGGTCCATTCAATTGGACGGTAAACGAAGGTTTTTCTTTAACTACTACATCTTCTTCTTCGCGACGTTGGTACTTGCTAGTGTCCTCCAGAGCTTGGAGTTTGGCTAAAGAGCCTTCGTGTTGGGACTCAAACTGTAGGGCGGCTTTGGCTGTATGTGAATGATAAAAGTATCGTGTAAGCAAATAATGTAGTGTACTGTACTGTATCAAAAGTGGCTAGGAAAAAATAATATAACATTGATTTATGACATGGTAATGATACTTACACTGGACAAAGAGCGTAGCTGATGTTACTGCTTCGCCAAGATCGTTAATAGCGCGACAGGTGTATGTACCAGAGTCCTCGGGATTAACATATTTCATGTTGAGAGCAACGTATCCAAAGTCGTGCATTGTTGTCACACGGTTAGCTGTGAATAATAGGAAATTAAAAAAATATGAAGTGTAATTGAATATTCCTTAAGATGGAGATATTGAGAGGTAAAGTTCTTACATGCTAAAATTGGAACACCGTTGCGCAACCATTCCACTTTGAGTTTAGCATCACCCACTGGAATGACGCGAGCTTCGAAATGAGCTGCTTGATTTTCAGCAACTCTAAGATCCTTGATAGGCATGGTAAAAACGGGAGCTTGTGAGACAGACTCTTCTTGAACTGCTTTTCGCTGGTAGCGAGATGAATCTTCCAAATGGCGAAGTCTCTGGAGAGCGTTTTCGTTTTGAGTCTCCATGTAAATTGATTTTTTAGCTGAAAATAATACCAATTATTGTTATATTATTTCAAATTATTTTAATAAGTCTCAGATGTTTCAGTATTTAAACCTACAGTGCACGTCAGCCGTTGCCGATGTCATGGCTTCACCAATTGCATTCCTGGCACGACAAGTATAAGTTCCTGCATCTTCCGGATAGGCATACATGATGTCCAAGGCAACGAATCCGAAACTATTAGTTTCAATGAATCGTGAACCAGCCTTAACGGGTGTATTGTTGTGGAACCATTCGACCTTCATTGTAGCATCAGAAACCGGAATTAGCCGAGATTCAAAGTGCGCTCTTTGACCTTCCTTGATCTCCACATTGTTCAAGGAAGTTGTGAAGATTGGAGCTTGAGTAGTAGTTTCATCAACATCTTCTCTACGATGATACTTTGATCGATCCTCTAGATAACTAATTTGCTCTAAACCCATTTCATTCTGAGTAACAGTTAAGATTTGCGCAGTTGATTTACAACTTAAAGCGCAGTTAACTTCGTCACTTCCAACAAGGTTAACTGCTCGGCAGGTATAGGTTCCGGTATCTTCTGCAATTAGGTCGATCACGTCCAGGGCGACGTAGCCAAAGTCATGAATGGGACGGAAGCGGTGTCCTGGAAAATATTGTGTTAGGTATATCTAGTAAGATTATTTTAATTTGTGAAAATTACAAAAATAGTTTAATACCTATCGTGACTGGACGACCATTTTTGAACCACTCTACTTTCAGATTGGAATCGGTAACAGGTTCGAGTTTGCATTCGAAATGTGCATGTTGTCCCTCTCTAAGATTTTCTTGGTTTTTCGGTTTTGTGACGAATTTCGGCTTTACGTTAACAACTTCATCGACAAGTTCATTCCTCTTGTATCTGGAAGAATCTTCAAGGTACTGAATTCGTTCGAGTCCTTCGGGGTGTTGGGACTCTAGGAGAAGATCTTTCTTGGCATGTACACGAACCGAACAAGATGTGACTGTTTCGCCAAGTTGATTGCTGGCCTGGCATGTATAAACTCCTGAATCCTCAGGGTAAACTCCTAGGATGTCCAAAGCGACGTAATCAAATTCATAAGATGGTCGGAAGCGATGTCCAGTTGTGACTGGCCTTCCATTTACAAACCAGTCAACTCTCATGGTTGCATCGCCTACAGGCTGCAAACGGCATTCCAGATGAACATTGGTAAGTTCGACTGTCTCGATGTTGTGTAAAGGTCTTGTGAACTGAGGTGGTTGCATTACAGTTACTTCCTCTTGTTGTGTTCTTCTATATTTAGAAGAATCTTCTAGCATTTGAATTTGCTCGAGTGACTGCTCATTTTGAGTGTCAGTAAGAATACCCGATTTTCCAATAACTCGAACGCAGGCAGATGTATGAGCTGATCCAAGATGATTGGTTGCTCGAACGGTATATTCGCCAGAGTCTAGGAGACTTGCATGTACAATGTCTAGAGCAACGTAACCGAAATCATAGTATGTTCTAAATCTTGAACCTACAGTGACAGGTCTTCCATTTTGGAACCACTCTACTCTCATTGTAGGATCTCCCATTGGTTCGAGGCGACATTCCAAATGAATGTTTTTTCCTTCGCTGACTGGTTTTGGATCACTTAGAGGTTGAACGAAGATTGGTTTAGATTTTGATATTTCTTCGATGTTATATTGTGGTTCAACAAATTTCGAGTCTTCGAATCTCTGAGTCTTCTCGTAGGCGCCATGGTGCATGCTACTTGTGTCGATGCTTGATCGTGCTGCACAAAAATGAAAGTCAAATAATTATCACGACGCTAAATAAAATCAACTTTCGGATTATTAAACTGAATATACTTACTCTCAATTACCATGGTAGCAGAAAGTTGAGCTTCTCCTAAACTATTCCTTGCCACAACAGTGTATGTACCCGCATCTTCAGGGCGTACTTGCAAAACATCGATTGCAACATATCCAAAGTCGTGGTAGGTTTGTATCCTATTTGCAGCAGTAATGGGTCTTCCGTTATGGTACCATTCGATTTTCATAGTTAGGTCACTCTGCGGTTCAACACGGGCTTCGAAATGGGCCCTTTGACCTTCCACAATCTTATTTGTTCCTTTAAGTGGACCCAAGAAACGAGGTGCTTGAGTCACTTGAGTTTCTTCTTCTACTCGCCGGGTGTATCGGCTCGAGTCCTCCAAATTTTGAATCTTTTGTAAACCCGTTGGGTTTTGGCTATCATAAATTATGTCATTTTTGCTGATGACACTTAATTGTGCTGTAGTGCGTGCTTCGCCAACCCTGTTGTAGGCACGGCATGTGTATATACCTACGTCGTGAATTGTCACGGACTTAATGGTCAAAGCAACGTAGCCAAAGTTGAAGAAAGTTGTGATTCTTGAACCTAGAAGTAAGATCATTAGATTTTAATATACTGTTCTTGTACTTAATATAAGAATCTAATGAGGGTCAACCTACTTGCTTCTACGGGACGACCATCCTTGAGCCACTCAACACGGAGATCAGAATCTCCGACTGGCTCTAGTCGAGCTTCGAAGTGGGCGAAACCACCTTCTCTAATATTATTTTGATCCTTAATAGGTGACTTAAATTCCGGTGGGCTTGTAGGTTCAGGCTGCTCGTGAACGTACTTCTGTTGCATAGCCTGATGATAAGCCTCTAACTGATCGGCAGCTTCGATATACTTTTGCTGTTCGGGGATGCCTAGATCGGCAGTTACACTAGTACGTGCTGCAATTTTGAAATTTGAAATAAAATGATTGTTACTGAAAATCAAGACTTTTCCTAAAAATAATATTGATTAGGTTTGCTTACCAAAAACACGCAGAGTCGCGGAGCTGATGGCCTCTCCCAAGCGATTCACAGCCCTGACGGTGTAAGAACCTGCATCTTCACTTCGTAGGTGCAATATATTTAGCGAGACGTATCCGAAGTTGAAGATGGTTGTGATTCTTGAACCTTGAATGATAAAAGCAAAAATAGAGTATATTTTGCATAAGGCGTTGATGAGAATACTGTAATAAAAGATAGAACTTACTGGCTGTGATGGGTCTTCCATCCTTATACCACTCCACTCTCATCGTAGGGTCACTGACAGGAGTTAGCTGAGCTTCAAAATGAGCATTGCGTCCCTCCTGAAGTTCGCCTAGATCCTGGAGTGGTCGGATGAAGACTGGTCGCTGTGAAGAGGTCTCCTCCACGCTCTCCTGCCTTTGGTACTTGCTGTAATCCTCGAGTTGCTGGATATAACGAAGACTGTCGGGGTGCTGACTAGTTTGTTCAATCGTGGCGCGAGCTGAAAATAGATAATACAACAGTGATCTTAGATCTCGTCCTTTATCTTATTTTTCTCTAATCTTCTTTGATGACTTCAGGTATACTCACGTGTCACGCTGAGGATGGCGCGAGATTCGGCGACTCCTGTTGAGCTAACTACACGGCAAAGGTATTCGCCGCTATCTGGTAGCCCAACACTAATCAAGTCCATGGCCAAAAATCCAAATTGGAAAATGAAAGTCGCTCGTGAGCCTGTTGAAAATTTTGGATTAGAAATTTGCAATTACAAAAAAGAAGCTTTACCATTTCATCTACAATACTTACTTGCGACTAAAGCTCTGCCATTGACATACCACTCCACCCTCATAGTGGGGTCGCCCACCGGTTCGATTCTGGCCTCAAAGTGAATTCGTCCACCTTCGATTTGATGAACGTCCCGTAAGGGTATGATGAATCGTGGAGGCGGATAGATCCTATCTTCTTCCTGAGGAGGTAGATAGGGCTTTGCGCGTTCCACGTGTCTCAAGTAAATCACTTCGGGGCCAGGTGCGGGTCTAAAACGAGAAATAAGATTGGTTATTTTTGAAAGAATATTGCCGTAACATAACAAGTTGAATGATATTTACTCTGGTTCGATAACTTTCGTCGGTCGGGGTAAGTTGAGGCGTCTTGGTTCGGGGATTGCTCCTTTCGGTGTTTCGACGAAAAGTCGGGCTCGGGTAGCGGTGGAGCCAGCCACATTCTGAGCTGTGCACTGATACCAGGCAGCATCTGAGAATTTGGCTCGTGGTATATCTAATGTCGAGGCTCCACTGCCGTCCGCCGATATTCGCACGTCGGGGCCCGGCGCTATCGGTATTCCGTCCTAAAGAATTAATTTAGCATATTGAAATCATAACTATATAAAATTGCAGAAAACATCTACCGAGCACAGCCGGTTTTTGAATGTGAAATTTGAAATTTTGAAATTTGTCACACACCTTCTGCCAAGAGATTCGCGGAGTTGGTGTACCAACTGCTCTTGCTGTGAAGACTACTGGTTCTCCTTCCTTAACATTTGTAGTCGTAAAGCGTTCTACAAATTTCGGCGCC
Source organism: Andricus quercusramuli (assembly GCA_932178445.1). Taxonomy (NCBI): domain Eukaryota; kingdom Metazoa; phylum Arthropoda; class Insecta; order Hymenoptera; family Cynipidae; genus Andricus; species Andricus quercusramuli. The sequence continues at coordinate 8,849 of CAKNXH010039630.1, read as the reverse complement.
ACCACTTGTTCCTTCTCGATTACGTTGAGGTTACATTGGAAAGATGTTTCACCAGCTTTATTTTTAGCAACGCATGTTACGATGCCTGAATCAGATCGACTGACATTTGTGATCATAAGGGAGTTATTACCAGACTCATTGACTAATATTTTGTGAGTTGTGTCATTGGCGACAGGGTAACCATTGATGTACCACGTGACTTCTGGATATGGACGACCAGTCACTCGACAGTCAAACCTTGTCATTTTTCCTTCTGTAACATCGCGATCAGCACATGTCCTGATGAAGTTTGGAGCAAGAACTTTTCCACTATCACCAGTTTCTTGGGTAAAAGTCTCAGTCTGAGATGTCTGTCTGAGGACGTCTCTTGATTGTTGGATTGGAACATAAGCTTGGTCAACTTGATCGCTAGATTCGATGGCAAGATATGCAGAGCTGACAGTGCAACCTTGAGGATTTTCTACCAAAAGCGAGTAGTGTCCACTGTCTTCTGGGCGAGCTACTCGAACCTTCAAAGTGGCTTGTTGATTCGAGTAGCTCGTTTCAATACGTTGAGAATCACTAATCCTTTGCCCATTTTTGAACCAAGTTAACTGAAAGTTGAAAAAACATGGATGCCATTAAAAATAAAAATGGAGAGGTGCACATACGTATTACTTTGTTATTTATTAGACACATACCCTTGGCTTCGGATTTCCAGATATTTTGGAGGTGAAAACTGCATCGGAACCTTCAGCAAGTTTTGAGTTTCTGGGCTTTTGTGTGATTTGAGGAGGAGAAACCGGTCCAAGATTTCGGTCAACGGTCGTGGATATTTGTGAATCAGATTCATTCACGAAACGTCGGGTGATTGACTCTCTAAACTCTGTTTCTCGCAATACTCTGTATTCAAAGGTGTCAACCTGTAAAATCATGAAACACCAATTGTTAATAAAAATTGAAACAAAGTCTATCCAATTTCATAGACTTTCTTTTCGCCTGAAATACTGACCTTAAAGTCTTCGATGGAAGTAGAATTCGTTCCATTTACATAATTTCGATTTTCAGTGGACTGTTGGTAACTACGCTGTTGAAAGGTTTGACTTCCAGATTTTTGTTCAGTTGACTGAAAACTTTGTGAGTATTCCTTTTTGAATCCACCCAACTGTTGTTGAGGTGGTTGTCCGAATCCTTCTGGCTGAATGTGCACGGAACAAATGGCTTCGCCTGAAAATTCAATTCGATTTATTCATGAACTATACTCATTCATTTGTAGTATTCTGAGAGTCAAACTATCTAGAATGAAAATTACCATATTGATTTTTCGCATTACAAGTGTACTCTCCTTCATCTCCTGGGCCAATTTGGTTTATTTGTAGCTTAACGATTCCACTTTGGCTATTGTATGTCATCCGAAATTTCTGTGACTCCAAGAGAGGTGCGCCCTTGTGAGTCCAGGAGACGGAGGGTTTCGGAGTACCACTTACTCGTCCTTCGAATACGGCATTACCACCTTGCGCAAACCTGGCATTCTTAAAGATCTGTTGAAAAACTGGCGGCGATGGATCACCCGGTCTACCCGTAAACCTGAGGAGAATTTTAAATAGGTTACTCATCGCTCTGAATACATTTTGTTTTTTCGTCCAACTGAGATTAAGGATCTTAATTTTGCAGCCAGACGAAAGGTTATTCACCAAGGTGTAAGATAAGGCAAACAACGGCTACGGTTCAACGGAACTTACGTTGGTATCGTGGGCGAAGTCTGCATCGTGATCTCTCCTTGCACTGCAACGAAAATGATTGTGTAAAGATTTTACTGCCAATACAAAAATGAAAAAGGATTATTGATTCCGAATTTATATTGAAAAACTATTATCATTTATGAAACACGTAATTGATAATTAATAATAAAAACGTAATTCATTAAATGCAGGATCTATCTTTTTTCAGTCATCTAAAGATTGTTTTTATGCTGTTCTGCATCTTTTCTATAAAGCTGTGACTAGGTATTTGAAAAAAAAATTCTGATTCGATTATTTTTCTAAAAGTATCTACGAATTTCTTTATTGTTTATCATGAAGGAATAGAAAAGGGATGACAATGCTTTTAACTGAAGGGATACTTTTAGAATATAAAGAATCTGATGGATGTGATAACATCAGCCAGCCAAAAAATTAATTAGGACATTTTACTGTGAATGCAATAAATGGGAAATGATTCCTAATTTATATGGACGAGATATTGATCCTTTTGACCTAAGATCTAGAAAACATTTTTTTAACTGTCTACAAATATATTTTTTTCTATCTTCGAGTAATGGAAAAGGAATGTATGTTGATTTCAAGTGGACGAATACTGAAATAACAACAGCCAGCGACAAAGTAACTATTTATTTTTCACGGTTTTAAAACTTTACGTTTTTTGGAAATACTTTACAGACTAAATGAATGGGCGACTTTCAATCATCATTTCTGATATTTTTCCTTGGATTTCTTCATTCTAAATTTCAATCGTTTGATATATACTTTTACAAAAGTGACTGAAATTGAAAGTAGTTAATATTTTCACTGTATCCCTGTCTTTTTGTCACCTTTTTCCCCTTTTCCTTTCCCCTAGGTTCAAAAGAAAAAACCATACCCCGAGCCATAGCCTGAAAAATCTTACTTCGTTGTCCCTACGCTCAAGTATACAAAAATACTTTGAGCATATAGAAAAAATTATTTCGATACTAGCTAATATGCGAATTTGAATAAATATTTGGTTACTTCTTTAAAGAAATGTGGGTCGAGCGTAAATAAAAATTTGGAACGAGATACCAGAACGAAATTCACACGTGGGAGTAACCTATAGGTATCAGCAGCCAGACGTGCTACTTGAGACGTGCTGATACAGTTTTTTAAGAAATGATTTATACTAATATCGACGAGTCGAAAAGAAAACTGGTTATGTCCACTTTCTTTTTCAACAAAAACAACACTAATAGAAGTCGCATAATCAATATTGTTATTTTAAGGTATTTTTTAATTAAAAAATAAAATCAGTTTATATTTATAGCCCATTTAAATATTATAAATATATAATAAATATTCGTGGTAACTTACTAACTTTATTTGAAACTTTCTTTGTAAACAATAAATAGGAAACCAAAGATGAGTTAAAAAATATATTTTCTGAACTGAAAAATTTCTATCATATCGATAAGTGAAGGAAGGTAAGCCAACATCTATAATTTTATTCATTGCAAACTTCTTCAGGCGCATTGCAATTTAAATATAAAAAAAATTAAATTTTAATTGTTGAACATCCCAAATTAAATTCAAAATTAAAGTAAATTCATAATTTTGTTTCAATTTTTAGTTATTTTACTTTCACTATCTTTATGACGTCAAAATCGATCGCATGCTTATCACTAAATCAATATTGTAGTGTAAAATAACGCTTACTATAGAAAAACGAAAATTATTTACCCATATAAGATAGCATTATTTTTTATTTGAAATATCAGTAAAATAATTTTCTGACTGTTTGGACCAAGACAAAATTAGTTATATACCTATTGCAACGGAAAATTAAAAAATAATGTAATTGCTTTTTAGTACACATTATCCACGCTATAAAAATAAATTTTCCGATAAAGTTCAGACTTTGGTCTATATACAAATTTTGAAGTGACCTTTTTGGGATACCTATGCTCTTTTTAATATTTGTATATATACCAAAATTTTAGCTTTATCGGAAAATTCCTTTTTATAATGTGGAGAATGTGTACTAAAAAGCAATTACATTATGTTTTAATTTACCGTTGCAATAGGTGCTGAGATATCTATCTGCAAGCAACACAATCTTAGTGCGCATTTAATTATTTATAACACTATAACTAATTTTGTCTTGGTGCAAACATTATGAAAACGTACGATTCTTACATATAAGACACTTGGACCCACCTTTCAGCATATTTTTCATAATTATAATCATTTTTTAGTATGCAAAACTTATGAATACCGCAAAAAGTAAAATAAAAAAATTGATATAAGACGTTTCATAAAATTGCTATTGAATTTATAGACAATAAAGTTGAGAAACCCATCGCTGCTCAAAGTTTTTAATAACACATGTTGAAAGATTTTTGAACTTTTGATCTAATGAGAGAACATTTCCACACAGTATTTGTAATTTAAGAATTTTTTTTCCCCAACGCCGTGGACAAAATGCGATTTTACTCACTTCTCGATATGTCAAGACTCGCTTTTCTCCACTTTGTTGGGGAAAAATATAGTCCTCAGCTGGTGCAGAAGAGTTTTTTTAACTCATGTGACTGTTACCAAGTAAAACTTGAAAAAAGCATTAAAAATTAAAAAATTTTCTGTTCTAAGAAGAAAATGTCAAAACTGCTTAATCAGGTGAATTGTATTATATTTGCTGATGCTGGTTGTTGTGCAAAAAATAGGTCACTGGAAATAAGTGGGCTATGATTTTCAAAATCAGAATGATATTATCAATTATTTTAACAATAGTATTTATAATTGAATTTTTTCTAAGGTCGCTTCTTACAAATTCATCAAAAATACTTAAATATGAATAAATGATGTTTTTTATATTCCCTACAACTCTACTGCTTCTAATTATGAATCTAAGTGAAAAATCTTCAAATATAGTTACTTGTTCAGAAAATTTTTCTTTAAAAAATGGTTTTGGTGATTTCATTAGTCAAAAAATTTACTTTCAAAATGTAAGTTCAACCATTTTTCTATTCAAAATAATATTTATTTTTTGAAATTACAACACCAGTAATATTATTTTAATTTTTGAAATCATGGACAAACTTTTTTTCAGAAATCTTATTTTTGACACGACAACTATCTTAAAATATACAGCATATGTATTTAAGAAAATTCAGTATTCGTGAATCACTCAAAATGTTTTCTTTTTTTTAGATGGGGATACAATTTTATTATGAAAACACAGGAACAGTGTCATTGTTTCAAGAAGTAATAACTGCGATGCACAATGCTAGAATGTTCTGAATTTTCAAATATTTTTTCAATCAACTTTAAAGTTTACAAAAATCTGATAGGGGATACGAACAAAATTAAGAACCTGGACACTTTTCTATAAACTTTCAAATTTTCATTTAAAAAATACACATTTTTATAGAAATATTCAATTGCGAATTTTTTGCACTGCGTAACAAATATATAGTTTTGGCAGTTCTTATAGTAAACGCGAAATACCCGTTTTTTAAAACACCAAATTATTTTTTTTACTTCAACTTGCCGTAATTCAGCCAATTTCCAGAATTTTTAAATTAAATTCACAGCAAATATTCTTTATTAATTTCTACGACTGCTAGAATAAATAATATGCAAACATTTATGTTCAAAAAGAGTTATAAATTTTTACCTAAGACTTTGCATAAATCATGCATTCATATATTTAAGCTCATAGGGAGAAATAAAAAACTTCCAGAGGAAAAGCTGTTCAGAAAGGTATAAATATTTTTTTACGGAAATAGTTATTCATGATAAATCATCATTAAGAAATTAGGAAGGTTTTATTTTGGCCGAGCGATCCGTTCCCAGCCTAATCGCTCGTCAGCTTAATTTTTAATGGATTTTTTTTCAGTCGATCGTACTGCTTCCAGCTAAAACGAGCAATTGCTAATAAATTATTACACTAAAAGCGCAATTTTTGTTCAATTAAATTAATTTTTTATTTAACTTTTCAAGCGTGTAGCTGTTTAAACATTTAAAAATTCAATACAAACGGTCTTAATTCAGTATAACAATTATACAAAAATAATCCATAATGTGCTGGATGGGAAAACAATTTTTTAAATGTTTTTTTTAATTATTCAAAAGGAGTCATTTTTGCATGGTTTGCAATGATTGGTTGTGCAAATGCATTGCTTTCTTAAATTCATGACAATTTAATGTACGATTTTGATTAATTGAAAGTAGCTTCCAGTGACTTCTTGCTGTCATATTTTTTAAGCAACAATTACTGTAGATTATTCAAACAATTTTTAGACTCAAATGCACATTTCGATCTTTTTTTGTAAATAGTCAAGTATTTCGCATTTTTTGAACAATCGACTAGGAATATGTACCCACACAATTTCACGAGTTTATAATAAATAATGTTTTTTTTAGTCCTTGTGAATATGTAAATTAAATAACTGTTTTTTACTTTGTGAAAATAACCTTATTAGAGGATAACTAATTTCTTAGTGGTAAAAGTTTCTACGGATTCAATTAATATGTGTAGTTTAGAAAGCTTTGACCAATTACATTACATTCTTAAATATATTATCACCATCAAATAATTAAATAAACATATAATACAACATAATTTAACATTATTACCTACTCATTTCTTGAATTTGTTCCTAAATTGCATTTATTTGATTAACATTTTTTCCAGCAAAATTATTGTGAATTTAAATTCAATTTGAAACGCTTGAAATATCTATAATTTTAACTAAAGATATTCCATTTTCAATAAAATAGACTTAAAAAGATGAATTTCCAATTAAAGGGATGAATTTTCAAGTTATGTATAAATTCGTCTTTTTTGATAAAAAAAAATAATTCTTCTTGACTGAAAATTCAACGCCATGGTTGAAAGTGGAACTACTTATTTGTTAAAAATGTATTTCATTAGTTGAAGATTCATCTCTTTGGTTGAAAATTCAACTCTTTTGTAGAAAATTCGTCTTTTTGGCTTATAAATTTAATTGTTTCATTGAAAATTCTTTTCCCTGGATTGAAATTCTATTATTTTGGTAGAAAATTTAACTATATTGTTAACAATGCCTGTTTTCTTTTCTGAATAAAAAATCTTTCTTGGTTGAAAATTCATCTCTTTTTTTCAAATTAATTTTTTTTTATGAAATAAAAACTGTTATATTTTTTGTTGAGAATTAATCTTTAACTGTTTTGTTGAAATTCCTCTTTTTGGATTGAAAATTCAACTGTCTTCTAAACAATTCGTCTTTTTGGCTTAAAAATTCAACTTTTTGTTGAAATGACGTTACTTTGGCTTAAAAGTTAAACTGATTACTTGTAAATGCAACTGGTTGATAACTAATTTTTTTTTCAATTCAACTATTTAGTTGGCAATTCCACTTTGCAGGTTGCAAATTCAACGATTTCGTTCTAAAGTCATATTGTTTTTCAAAGATTCAACTGTTTTATTGAAAATTGTTCTTTTTGGATAGAAAATTTGTCCCTCTAGTTTGAAAATCCATCTTATAAGGAATAAAAGTTCTTGTATATTTTGCTTAAAATATATCTTTTTTTTTTGCTGAAAAATTAATCTTCTTGGTTGAAAATTTATCTCTTTGGTTTCAAATTGTACTATTTTGTTGAAAATTGATATTTTGTAGCTGCAAATTAATGTATTCTGTTAAAAATTCATCTCTTTGGTTTCCATTGAACAATCTTGTTGAAAATTCGTCTATTTTGGTTGAAATTTCGCGTATTACATTTTTCGTGAAAAATTCATCTTTTTGGATAAAAATGTTATTATTTTGTTGAAAATAAACTTTTTTTTCGAAAATTCGCCTTTTTGGCTTGAAAATTCAACAATCTGGTATATTTTTTTTCTATCTTGACTGCAAATTCAACTATTTTGTTGAAAGATTATCTTTTGTTTGAACGTAACTGTTTTTGATTTAAAATAAAAACGTTTTCTGGTTGATATATCAGCCATTACATATTTTGTTAAGACGTCATTCTTCTTCGTTCAACATTTTTTTTTTTTCAATTGAGAAAAAATTAATGTATTTTGTTAAAAGTTCGTCTTTTTTTGGTAAAAAATTATCTTCTTGGTTGAAAATTCATCTCTTTGGTTTTAAATGTAACTATTTTGCTGCAAATTCGTATTTTTTGGTTGAGCTCAACCGCATCTGATTAAAAATGAAAATCTTTTTTGGTTGAAATTTCAACTATTACCTTTTTCATTTTCATCATTCTTGATTGAAAGTTGGACTACTTTGTTGAAAATATATATTTTTTTGTCTTGAAGATTCATAATTTTAGTTAAAAATGCATCTATTTTAACTTTTTTTTTGGTTAAATATTCTTTTTCTTTAATGAAAATTTAATCATTCCATTTTTGGGTTAAAATTTATATTCTTTAGTTGAAGATTCAACTATTGGGTTGGATATTTCTTTTTTTTATTGGAAAATTCATGTATTTTGTTGAAGATGTGTTTATTTTGGTTGAAAATTTATCCCTCTAACGTGAAAATTCAACGTCTACTAAAAAATTTTCTGTTGATCTAAGGATATTTTAAATCTTCTGGAAGTGGAAGTCGTAACTGGGTTAAATTACAGAAATACTTTTGGAAAGAAATAATTAATTTTTAGCCTCAATGAAATTTATGGCCCAAAATAGGAAAGCTGCAATTTTTCTTCTACACTGAAATTCAAAATTTTCTAAAACATTCCTTGTTTTAGAAATATTATTTGGGCCATGACTACTCTGCGACTTTCAATAAAAAATGTAACAGCTATCACTCGAAAGTTATGAATAAAGTTTTGTGAAAATTAAATTTGGATATAAATTTCTAAAATACAAAAGTGACTAAAAAAGTAACAATAGATATTTTTTTCGCAAAATGCAACTAAGAAAAAGTTACGGTAACTATAACTAGTTCCTTTCAAATAGTAACTTACGTAGTTTTTGATACAACATTGCCGAAGAAACTTTTCAAAATGTTCTTTTACAAACCAAAAAAACATGTTTCAGATTATGCAAAATTTTTAAAAACCTTGAGATATCCTTTTTGGTTTGCAAAAAGACATTTTGAAAAGTTTCTTCGCCAATGTTGTGAAAATCTAAGTCGATTTAGAAGGTTTTTTTTTTTT
>CAKNXH010039625.1:0-10897 GCA_932178445.1 Andricus quercusramuli | reverse complement strand
ATAGAATAGGATTGAAAAATGCAATTCCTGTGAATACTTGATTTTCCTTTTGTTCTCTTATATCAGAAACAGTATTAGAAAGAAGCAACTGCTATTCCTGTCTATACACTTTGAAAAATATAATTTTCGATCGAATTTACATACAATTTATTCACAATTAGTAAATTTTTTACTATGGCTATGCATGTAGAATTATTAAAGTCATATTAAAATTTATTTCATCTAAATTGAATTCAAATTTTCAATTTATTTAAGATAATAATTTTTTTTTAAACACATTAATTATATTTGGAATTTAGGCGTCACAGAATCTATTATACTCAATTCAGTTCATGATAATGAAATTGAGGATAATACATTACATGTAAATCCAATGTAAATTTCTTGAATTCAAATCACTTGATGTCTCCGAATTGAAAACTTGAATTAATTTAAATAGACCCTTCCGAACTTATGTTCCAAAGTTAATAATTCAAACAATTTTATGCACACATGTCTTGAAGGAATTAGGGTGAATTAAATACGCTTCAAGTCTATCCTGCTTCACGGAATACGAGAGAGATGTCGGAAATTACATTTTTGAGATAACCAATTCTATTTTTGTACATTGAAGCCTGAAGGGAAAATCAGGTATTAAAAATAATAGAATTATCTCTGCTTTTACGTTAAAATCAGAAAATTTTAATCTTATTCTATTCAAGCCTTCTTTACCGGGATTTTTCTGCATTAAAAAATTGACTTTAGTCAAATTATATTGTATTTCAAAAAATATAAGGAATATACAATTACTATAGGTTATTAGGTATTAGCAACTATTAAAATTTTGTCACTAATGTTACAGTATATTAATTGCAATATTAAGTAATCTCAAAGATATTAATATCTTTGTGTAATCTTTTCCATGACAAATGTAGCAGCTAATAATATTCATTACGATACTATTACATTTTAATTTAATTCAAGAGTAAATTCTTTGTATCTATGCATTTCCTTGATGCGAAATTTATTTAAAAAATTGAAAACAATAATTTAAAAAATATTGAAATAAAATTTTTAATTTATATTTTTAAGTATGTACCGACTGAGTATCGGCTATTCGATGGACTAGTTCGGGGGGTAAAGAGCGAGGGGGGAAAGCAGTTGGTTGGCGTAATCTACGGGTTGAGAGGCATGGGGGGATCGGGCAATTTTCGCCGGGAGCGCCAACTACAATTAGTTCCTCGAACTATACCCCGTGCCGCATCTAGGCTTATAATATCTTTGCCCATACCATCACGGAGCCTCCGCCATGTTTAACTGTTGGCACAATACATAGGAGATTACCGCTCATCTTTATTTCGACGAACATACTGGCACTGCCTGGATCCAAAAATCTTGAACTTTGATTCTTTGGTCCATAACACAGACTTCCACTGATCTATTAACCAATCTTTATATTTTCGAGCAAACAATACTCTTTTCCGGGGGAGCCACTGTGCCAGTATGGTAGTCGGTCGCGTATTTGTTCGCTCTTCAAACTTTTATTGTTTTTACTGGTAAATTGGGAGCAATATTATCTACAATTGTGGTTATGGTGTGATTAATAGTCATTATTTAAAATAAACGAGTTCATATTGGATGCAGTTCGGTCGCTTTTAAATAAATAGTGTTTAAAAGTGGAACGAGTAATCGTTCACGTTTCGTCAGTGTAGCGTCTTCATTTCTCCAACCGGTGCCTGTATTTGCTCGTTATAGTTCCTAAAGTGTAGTGCTATCATATTTATATTTGTCATCATGACATTGAATATGACTGAGGACAAATTTGAGCTGTTGATGCAGAGATTCGGAAATCTGGAAACCTCGCTTTCATCTCTGCGCAACAAAATTTACCATATCATACTAGAAAACAAAGAACTCAAAAACGAACAAGAAAAATTGAAATCTATTATCTTGGAGCAGGACCGAAAAATAGAAGCTATGGACAGGACGCTCAGAAATAACAATTTGATTATGTTTGGAGTTGCTGAGGAGGACGATGAAAATCTGGAAAGCGTGGCTTGTGGGATCTTTAAATCTCATCTTAACATCGATCTACAAATGGATAAAATCGATACTGCTAGACGTCTGGGCGGTAAAAAACAAGATATGTCTCATGGACCCCGACCTATTCTGACACAGTTTCGCTCATTTAAAGATAAAAAGCTCATACTGGCCCAACTGAAGAAACTTCGTGGTACTGGAATCAGCATCTCCGAAGATTACACAAAAAAGGTCCAGAAGGAAAGAAAAACTCTGCTTCCATATTTGAAAAGAGCAAGGGAAAGTGGCCTTAAAACTTCTTTAAGTTACAATCTCTTATATGTGGAGGGAAAGAGGTTCAGTAGCGCGGAGCTGCAATCGTTGGAAAGCACGATCCGGGATGCGGAAGGGATCAGAGATAGGGATGATCCACGGGGAAAAGAGATCACTGGATTTAATTCGAAACATAAGGCTTCGAAATCCCCTCCCACCAATTTCAACAGACAGACGGAAGCGTTCCCTCCTCTCATTCAAACCACTTTGGACGGACGTCAAAACAAAAACGAAAGGATTAAAAAAAACTAAGGAACCTGGGATGTGTACGTCATGGATACGTAAGATTTTTAAATTCTAGCATTAATTTAGATAGTTTTGATGTTATAGGTATTGTTGAGACCTGGCTGACCCAGGTACCAAAAAATTTCCCCGCAATGCACAATGGTCATTATTTTTTCTCTAATGCTCTAAAAGAAAAATCAAAAGGTAGGGCAAGTGGTGGCCTAGCTCTTTTTATAAATAAGTCCTACTTAAATTGCGAGCTTATTGATAAAACGGAATATTGGATCCTAGTAGGAATCACCAATAACAGTAGGACGAATTTTATATTGGTAATTTGTTATTTTAATCCAGCGGTTGACATTGATGTTATTTTACAATTATTTGAAGAAACCTTATGTGCATTATCAGATAAATTTGATGACGTTGCTACCATTATTTATGGCGACTTTAACTGTAGGGTTGGATGTTTGGGTCAGGGTCCTCCTGAAATGTTTACTCATACTGATTTCTGTATTAATCGTGACAGTAAAGACATTGTACATAGCAGGAGGGGGTTAAGATTGGTCGAGATGATGGAGGATAAGGAATTCTATTTACTAAACGGCCGATCGCGGAGTGACAATCCAGCAAAATTCACATTCGTGAACGCAGGGGGAAAAAGCATAAATGATCTGGTTTGGTGCAATACTGAGGCACTAAGTTTAATAAATGATCTGAAGGTGGACCACTCTGTACCCTTTTCTGATCATTTCCCTGTCTTGGTGTCCTCCTGCTGTCTTCCGGCTTCTGTTGGACAGTCTGACATTTCGAAAGGAAACAAAAATACGTCATTAGCCTACCTCAAGTGGGACGATAGCAAGCAGGAAATCTTTTCCAGCGAACTTTATTTATCAAATAAGCTTAAAGTTAAGTTTGACAAAATCGGTATTGACGGTTTAAGCTCGAATTTTTCGGAGGCAATTATTGAAAGCGCGAGCTTAGCTGATATGTATAAGGAGAGGAAAAGGTTCTGCGGTCAACCCAAGCGTGACAAATCCTGGTTCGATACTGATTGTCAACAAGCTAAAATTTTATTACTCAGTGCATTAAAAACTGCTAGCAGCGATAACTTTTCTGACGGGACTAAATTAAATTATATCAATGCAAAAAAATCGTACCAAGCTCTAATCGGTCATAAAAAAACAATTTTTGAAAAGAGTATTGTTGTGGGCCTTGAGAAGGTTAATGATAGTAAGACTTTTTGGGAAACCGTGAATAAATTCAGAGGACTGAAAACCAAATCAAATACCCTCACTACAAAAGATTGGGAAAATTATATCCGCCTTACTCTCCCGTTGAGACGCCTGTTTCCTTCCTTATTTACAGATGTACGTCACCCGTTACTAGATAGCAGCATTACAGCAAATGAAATCATGTTATCAATCAACAAAACAAAACCTAATAAGGCCCCGGGGCCGGATCAGATTTCAAGTAATTTCTACAAAAATTTGCCTCCTAATTGGCTTCTATACCTTGAGTCATTTTTTAATCGAATATTTGAAAATGAATATTTGCCACTTGATTGGACAAAATCTCTGACACATATGCTTCACAAAAAACATGATCCTTCTAACCCCAATAACTTTAGACCGATAGCCCTTCTAAACTCTGTCTTAAAATTTGTTACACAGATCCTACTATCCAGATTAGAAAAATGGGAGTCTTTCTGCTATATTATCCCGGAAGCGCAAGCGGGTTTTCGCCGGAATAGGGGTTGTGTCGATAATATATTCAATTTGGCTGCCATTTCACAGATATACCTACAAAAAAAAGACAGACACCTCTATGCCATAGTAGTCGATTTTTCAAGGGCATTTCCTTCGGTCAACCATGCTCTCATCTGGACAAAACTTCATGATTTAGGTATCAGCCTTATCCTTGCACGCGGGTCTCTACAAGGATGGACGAACCCTTTCCCTAGCTGCTCGTGGGAACAACAATGAAATAACCAAACCACCAACATGTTGCAGATGTGGTTCAAAACGATCGAACGCACAGAGCACCCGACAATGGATCGGCAAACAATGCCGATCATCCTAGAGTTCGGGGTGCTGAAAATAATTTAGATGGAAACACGACGACGAACCGGCGAAACGCCCACATTGAGTGGACGGATCAACTTAAGAATGACGTGCTAGACTGCTACGATGCCAGCATTATCCCTGTTCGGGGAGGCTTTATGGCGCGTATGCATACTCTGTGGTGCCAGAAACACCCAGAGCTTCAGCACGTTTCGCATCAGTCTTCGCGAAATCAAGCCGACTACCTCCGGAAAAATGGGTATGTACGCGGAGCGCTTCCTCAACCGCTGCTTGAACAAGCTGCAGGCGAAGATGAAACGACATTAAGATCAACCGCAGAAAGCCGGCACCTTCTGGAAGATGATCGCAATTTCAGTACCTCTGGACCATCAATTGCTCAGTTTACGGTGCTGCGAAAACTTTGGCTGATTCAAATCGAAGGCTGAAACCGACGATGAATCAAAAGACAAGAAGACGCTTGCATCATTTGAACAAGAAAATTGGATGGGCAAGACAGAAAGCGTCCCGTGTTCAATGTGTGATTGACTACATAACATCTGGTAGACCGTTCACGGAAAGGGTTCGAAAGTTCGCCCAAGAACTAAGGACCTTGAATCACACACTAAACAAGTAAAAGCTGCTGACAATCAAGCAGCATATTGTTGACAAAATAAGGCTGTTATCTGACGCAAGGACGAGGACACAGAAGAGGGAGAGATGGATCAGGGAGAATCAACAGTTTCTCGCTGACCCATCACGCCTCTTCAGTGATCCCCCTGTTTTTGTAAAAAATCCACCCAAGCCCAGGGAGGTAGATACTTTTTGGAGAGAGGTGTACAAGATCCCGAAAACACTAGAGTTGAAAGAAGATACTGACAATATCATCTGCTTCAAGGAGTTTCGCGACAGCCTCATAAAATCTGAGGAGGAGTGCCCATCAGTCACTGCCGAAGAGGTATTAAAAGAACTTAGAGGCACGAAGAACTTTTCCGGTGCTGGACCAGATTGTATCAAGAACTTTTGGTGGAAGAAGTTTACTTCTATACATTTTTAGCAATAAGTCAATGGCAACGTTTAACAACGATGACTTGAAGATACATTGAACGAAACAGACGGGTGTTTACATTAATCAAACCTACACATTCACTTTACAATTATATCGATGGTAACATCAAAACAGACCCAAATGAGACAAACGCGCCAAATGTCAAATATTTGAAAGCAGGACGGGTGAAAATGTGTAAGGAAACATGATCGAAATTATTTTAATATACTTCGATAAATTTTATTAATATTTAACGTTTCAATTTGTAAATTTATCGATTCTTCATGAAATTTATTAATGAAGATGGACTCTAAAATACGTCTTTTAAATTCGTTTTTTTCTCTTGCTAAAATTTTAATGTTTTTAAAATCGAATTCAAAATGATGATCAAAATTCCAGGCATTTTGTGACAAACCTGTACTTTGATTACCCACTGCACAATCTGTTTTGTGTTCAGCTATTCTATCTTTTAATCTTCTTCATTTTATTAAAAAATTTTTAAAAATTATTTTGTTTAGATCTTGAAAATGACTCAAAGCCGAGCCGAAACGTCGATCTTATTAAAATTTGGACACCAGAATAACAATGTGTTGTTTTTTATAAGACTGTGAAGACCAAAAATTGATCACTTGGATTTTACTGAATTTTAACATCAGAAGTGAGGAAAGTGCATTACTCCATCTAGATGCTTCACGTCTAAAAGCCGAAGTAAAGAAAGCAGAGGTTGGAAAATTTCAACAAGAGCTACTCGACAAGCATATGCACGGAAACTTTCACAGAGATGTAGAAAAACTGTCCTTGTCGAAGGAGCAAACTTTTGCTTTCCTCAAATCAAACAAAATATGTTTTGTTGGCATCTTAATAAAGATCTATTATTTTTTTTGTCAAACTTTTTCTCGGGTGAACCCGGTTTTTCGTCATAGCCACGGACTAACTCAAGTGACTGATGAGATGAGGATGATATAAGTTATTTTAATACGATGTTTGAAATCATTTACGATCATGTTGTAGGTACAAAATTAGGAGCATGGTGTAGTTTGCAGTTTGTCTTTGCCGCTGTTATCCTTACGCAGCGGTCGTGTGTGTTGAAGGTGACCACAGTCGCCTCTGGATGATGTCTTAGAGCTACCATGTAATATATTATTTTTTATTTAGAGAAGTTGTAGGCTCCGGAAGCTTCGATCATGGTTCCTCAAAGAAACCAATCCCAAAGCTACTGGAACGTGTACGTCATCCGCTTCTGCTCCTTCTGTCCTAGAAGGTAAGCGGGAGCGGGAAATTTACGCGTGATAACATCGGGCCACACTGTTCCTTGGAGTCAGGTCTCTAGCTGCGGATGACCTTACGCGGCAGACAAGACAGTTGGAGATGAAGGTTTCACCTCTGGATACTTTTTTAGAGCTACCAATCTTTGTAGAATTTAAGAGGAACAGTGTTGATGGACCAGATGGAGTGATCCCAGGAGAACAGCCTTTTGCATCCGGTTCGCGACGAAATGAGTCTGACGCTGGCAAGCCGGAATCTTGTTGAGTTGGCTGATAAATGAAGCTTTCATACCTCCAAGACAGCCGAGTATGAGAATTATAAGATGGACTTTGTAGCCTTGGTACAGCCTACTCAGCTCGAAAAGAAGTGCTTGATATTTCGCCCGGTTTTCGCCCTCCTTTGCCGTGATATTACCATCGGCTGGTGCCGAGAATTCAATCACGTAAATGATCTTGTTTTTCAGATCTTGGAGGACAATATCAGGCTTCGTAGTACTGATACGTTGAGTGGTGGAGAATGGGAAATTCCAGTAGATCTTACACTGATCATTCTCCACAACGGACTCGAGTTTTCCCCTGGGCGTATGGCAAGACGGGCAATAGATCAACACCATAGAAATGCCTAAGATTGTAATATAACACTTTTAGAGCTGCATTGTGTCTCTCTATGTACGCGTAGCATGCATATTTAGAGCATCCACTGAGAACATGTCCAAGTGTTTCGGGCTGTTGCTTGCACGCTCGGCAGTTGGTATCGCGTACAGGTACATTCATCATGCGCTCGCGGTAAACTAAGGTGTCTATGACGCCGTCTTGACAGGCAAAAAGAAATCCCTCGGTCTCCGATCTCAATCCAGCAGACTTGATAAACATTTTGGACAGACCCATCGAGAGCTCTTCTCTACGTATGATGCCGTAGAACTTACCATGAAGGGGTTTGTCAGCATGTTCTCTTAGTAGGAGCGTATGTTTTGCTTCCTGTATACGACTTTTGCGCACCAGAGGTGTTAGTGATGCTAGCCCTTGTGTAGTGTCGCTGGAATTAAATGGGAGGTCAAGCTCCTCTGCGGCCCTATCTGCTGCATGGTATAGAAACGCCACAGCATTGGCGACTTCATGTTGATGTACGAGTCGCATAAGGGAATCCGTGCTTTTTAGAACTGAACAGGCTGTAGCCAGAACCGTTCTTCGATGAAGACACTCTAAGCTTAGCAATCCTCTACCTCCTTTATCGCGAGGGAGATATATTCGAGGTACAGAAGATCTAGGATGAAGACTTCGTTGTATTGTCATCATCTTGCGTGTGCTTCGATCAAGTTGTTTTAACTCATCGACGTTCCATTTTACTGCGCCAAACGTGTAGAGCAGTATAGGAACGGCCAGCATATGGGTCGCCTGGATCTTATTCTTTCCAGATTCGGAAGCCCAAATTTTTCTGAGACTTTGGCGATACCTTTTTCCAAGGGCCGTTTTCAAGTCATGCACATTTTGGGTTTCCGCTTGCGGTATTCCAAGATATGTATATGTTTCTCCAATACCAAGATGTTGAATGGTATTTCCGCCTATGAGTTGAACATCCTGATCGTCACGGGATGATGTAGTTTCTAGTCTTCCTTGGTGTAGGTGGACGCAGGCACACTTGTCCAGTCCGAAGCTCATGCCAATCGCTTTAGAATACCTATTTACCGCATCTACAAGGATGTTAAGGTCCTTCTTTGAGGAAGCGACGAGTTTAAGGTCGTCCATGTATAAAAGGTAGTTGACCTTATATTCTCTTCTGTTCGGCGGGCCACATAGGTATCCAGAGCTTTTGCCTCGGAGCACCGGCTCGATAGATGTTCATATCCTCTCTTTGAGGATGCCAGTGAATAGCTTGTAGCTGGTGTTTAAACAAGCTATGGGCCTGTAGTTCTTTGGACTTGACAAATCTCCGGTCTTAGGGATCAATACCGTGCGTCCTTCCACTAGCCACTGTGGGACGGGTTGTTCCCCGTTTAAAAAAGTAGTAAATATACGAGCTAGATGTTGGTGCGTAGAAGTAAACTTCTTCCGCCAAAAGTTATTGATTTTATCTGGCCCTGGCGCTGAAAAGTTCTTAGTAGTAGCGATAACTTTCTTCACTTCTTCAGCAGTAATTAGTGGACACTCTTCCTCTGGACCTTGTAACCTTTGCCTTTTGCAAAAGTTACGAAAGAGTGATATATCAGAAGCGTCTTCATTTAGCTGATAAGTATCTCCATATACTTGCTCCCAGAAGACTTGAATCTCTTCTCGACTAGGCGGATTTCTAACTACACATGACGCTTTATTGAACAGACGGGAAGGATTAGTAGAAAAGGTGGAATTTTCCTGAATCCACTTGACTCGCCGTTCAAGGCGCTGTTTCGCTGTTGAAAGAGATCTTATTTTTCGCGTCCAGTGCTGCTTGATGGTCGACAGTTTACACTTGTTCAGCGTGTGATTTGCTTTTCTCAAGTTTCGAGCAATTGCCCTAACTTTTGAAGTGAACTTTTTATTTGATGTTATGTAGCTAATCACACACTGAACATTTGATGCATGCCGTCTCGCCGTTTCAATTTTGAACTGAAGCTGTGCAATACGCTCGCGTGTCTTACTCGGACGTACCGAAGTATCGTTACTTCTATCGTCGCTATACAGGGAGACCGCCTTCTCGTAAACTACACAGTTCAGATTCCAGAGACTAACATCTTCGGGGAGCAAATCGCGGAGAGCAGTATTAGCTTAAGCTAATTTGTCCATCCTGAGGAAGACATTTTGGTGGATAGATCTCCTACTTCTCATGTTGACATTATCCGCTATCTGCAAAGGTGGTCTTGCTGGAACGGGTGGAATGTTCGCTGGAGGATGTTCCTCCTCTTCCTGTTGATAAAGAGCTTCATATCCGTTTTTTCGCAAGAAGGATACCTGATCTCTTAAATACTGAGGCGTTTTATGAGCATATTCCGGGTGTATATTGCCCCAACGGTCATGTAACCTCTTCATGAATCCTCTCCGCGCCGGTGAGCTTCTTTGCCAATAGGTAAGAAGTTCCCTTCTGAGTCTGTCCGACCATTTAAATCGATGTTCTCGCGTTTGTCCGGGGCTATTGCCTGGTCGTCGCCTCGGTTCGTTCCTGTTGCCACTCCCAACTGAACCATGGCCTCCATCCGAGAGAGGCCTATTGTGGGTGGCACTGCGCGAACTTGTGTCGTAACCGCATAATTCGTTGCATTGGGGAGTTAGCCCAGAGCAACGCGGCTGACTGCAAGAGCCGGAGCTTTCGGGCGATGGGGACGTTAGGATTTAAATTTCTACAATACTCAGCTTAACTAAAGTTGGTTAACAGTCTGTTACTTTCAATCGTCGAGTATAATTTCATTTTCGATTACTTCCTTGCTTGACGTGAAAACTTGGAAAATCACCTGTAATTTAATTACATGACCTTATTCATTTTTTCTAGTAATCACTTTTGGAAAGAAAATCATTCTGAATTTTGTAAACTTCGCAAAAATTTGGAAAGTAATTAAAAATATGAGAAGATTTCAAAAAATGTGAAAGAAAATGCAGATTTTTAAAGATTTTGAAATAAAATTTTTAAGCTTTTCAGGATTTTGAAAGGTTTAAAGATAATTAAAAAATTTTCTTAAGATTCATGTGAAAATTTAATGTGATTTTTATTTTGAAAAATAATAATTTTGAGGGAATATTTAAAAAGATTTCAAAACAAATGTTTATGTATGAATAACAGTTGAACAATTATCAATACTACTTTAAGAAGTGTTCAGTTAAAAAAATTTTAATCTCTCAATTTTTAATGTTTCTAACTTAAAATTTCTTAAGATGATACAATTTTAAAACATTACAAATTTGTTGATTTATCCATACATTTAGAGCATTGAAAATGACAGCGTTGTTTTATATTTTTTTAAACCTTCAACTGCCAATTGTGACTTGATTTTCCTAAGATCTTA
>CAKNXH010039621.1:0-24205 GCA_932178445.1 Andricus quercusramuli | reverse complement strand
TTAATTTGTTTTAAGGTATTTAAAACGCAAGATGTCCACGCACAAGTTGTTTAAGCTTGATGTGGGTACCCCAGAGTACGGAACACAGCCGACTCAGAAAAATGCAATGTCCCGATCATCCCTCATTGCGCAAGAATTGACAAATTAGTATGGATGTACACTGGAACTTGGAATTATGAGTGGTCTTGGGCATTTCTTGCAGTGGCCTTGGCCGTGAATCCAGACACTCCAAACGTTAACAGGCAGGGCTTCGTGAATCATTTCTGTTGGATTTGAACGAATGACGTAACCTGATGCAACTAACGCGCGGAGAGTGTGTCCCCTGTTTGTCACGCTCGACTAAGCAGCCCCTCCCGCGCTCCCCGCAATGAAATGAACCGCCACGGCATCAATTCCCGGAAGTTCGTAAGCTTGGAGGCCATAATTCCAAGTTCCAGTGTATGGTCGTGCGGTCTCTCAGACCGCACCATGTTTCTGATATCTAGGTCCCTCCCCCCTCTGGTGAAAAAGATTATTATCAATAAAATTTGATAAAATTAATTTAGGTTACTAAAATCCCTGTTACTACTACTGTTTATCTTACTTTATTTTCAATTGTAACAATATTACTTGTAATTTACCTAATATTGTATTAGTAGCAGTATAATATTAGTAGTGCCTAGTAATATTAGTATTAATATTAACTGCAATAATCATTAGTTCACGAAATAATAATGAATGACTGAAGAAATAAGCGATCATCCAAAAATTAAGTAAGTTGTCCCCCCCCCCCCTATGTGATGACCCATATTTAGTTTTAAGGGGCCATTCATAAAATACGTGATATCTTTTTCAGTAAGTTCAAGCCCCCCCCCCCTTGATGATTTTTCCATTGTTCTTAACATGGAGAAGGTTATTTTGATGCCCCCAACCCCGAGCGTGTCACGTATTTTGTTAATGACCACTTACGAACGTCAAATTTATTTTATAATATCTTTATGGAATAAAATGTTGCATATTCGGAAACCCTATTTTCAAGGTGGAGTTTCCTGTCTTCTTATTTAATATTTTAAAAGCACTAAAAATGAACCTTAATGTTTATTTGAAATATTATTATTTATTCCATAAATTATCCAAAATTTTATTTATCAATCACATGCCTTACAGTCATCCTTTCTGGTTAAAGATTTGAATATTTTGTTGAAAGTTCGTCTTGCTAACTCAAAAATTGAACAATTTGATTGCATTTTTTTCTGTTTTGGTTGGACAATTGATCTTTTTTTTTTTGTAGAAATTTCATTTTGTTGTTGAAATTGCAATGACTTGGATAAAAATTAATTTGTTTCGGTGGAAAATTAACTTTTTTGCAAAAAATTCACATTTTCCGGTTCAAAATTACACTGTTTTGTAGAAAATTCAAGTTTTAAGCTCGAAAGTTTAACAGTTTGGTAAAAACTCAACTATTTAGTAAGAAATCCAACTTCTTTGTTGTAAAATCATTTTTTTTTAAGATTCATCATTTCAGTTGAAAGTTAATTTATTTGGCGGAAAATTTAAATATTTTGTTGATAATTCGTTTTTTTCTTGATTTAAAATTAATTTTTTAAACTGAAACTTTCTCATTTTTGGTTAGGAATGTGTCTTTTTCAGTTGAAAATTCAATTATTTGGTTCAAAATTGATGTGTTTTGTTTTAAAAATTCGTAGTTTTTTGTGTTAAATTCAACCATTATATTTTCTTTTCAAAATTCAACTCATTGGTTGAAAGTTGAACTAATTAATTTCCAAATTCATATTTCTGGTTGAATATTCATAACTTTAGTTGAAAATTCATCTACTTGGTTAGAAGTTGAACTTCTTTGTTAAAAATTAGTTTTTTTGGCTTAAAATTAATTTTTGTAACTGAAATTTAAATTTCTTGGTAGAAAATTCATCATATTTGTTTAAAATTCAACTATTGAAAATTTATATATTTTGTTGAAAGCTAGCCTCATCCTTCTAATGTATTAGAAAATTAATATTCTTGGTTGAAATAGTTTCGTGAAAAAATTTAAGATTTTGGATGGAAATTTTTCTTTGATCGACAACAAAATCGTCCTTAATTGAAGATTCAGTAAAAACTTAAAAATCCGTCGGAATATTTCCGAATGTCTTGAAATTTCTTAAAATATATTAAAATCTTTTAAAATCATGAAAAATCCTCAAAATCCCTTAAAATCCTTTATATCATTTGGAAATCACGTAAAATCATCGAAACCTATTTAAATCTTTTTGAATCAATTAAAATCCTTTGGTATCTTTGTAAGTCCTTTGAAATCTAATGAAATCTCATCAAATACCTGTAAATTTTCAAAATACAATTAAAATTCTCTGGTATCCTTCAAGATTCGTGAAAATAATTAAGTATCACATTAAATCCTTAGAAAATTTTGTGAAATCCCGCGACTTATTCTGAAATATTTCGAAATCTCCTGAAAATCCTTTGAAATGCAATTAAATCTCTGGAAATTTTAGGAACATTTTCTGGTATACAAAAGCCGCCATAAAACATAAAGTTTTCAATTTCTCTAATTCTTTTATAATACTATTTCATTCATTTTTACATGCTTCCTGAACAACAATTTAAAATATGTAAAAGAAATTAGTTTTATTTTGAATTTTACCTATTTCAAAAAGGCTAAATATTTTATTTTCGTTTTCAGTATAAAATACTTCAAAATCGTCAGTATAAAGTATTCTGTAAAGAAAATGTGAGAGCAAAAACATTTAGTTTTTATTATGCATAACTAGAATTTGCGTTAAATATTCTATCTTCAAAATTCTTTAGAAGTTTTAGGAATGATTTAAATAATTATAATCTGAAATATTTGTTTCCATTTCACGAATCTAAATATTTCTTACTCCGCAGTCATTTTAATTAATCAACGTCTTGATTATCTTATGTTAAAGTATAAAGAGAGAAACTCTCCCATTTTTTAAAAAACTTTGTCTTCATTTTCTTTATTTATTTATAGGATTTTTATTTAAATTTTGGGTTTTAATTCTTCATACTCTCTAAATCCGAATTAGTAGCAATTTTATTAATTCAATTAGTAGTATTGTATCTGACTGTTAAATTAGTAATTTTATCACTTTTCACTAAATGAAATGGTAAGATTTATGTTACTAAATGAATTAGTAAGGGTATTCTACTAATCTGCTTACCAGTTCCCACTTACTAATTCAATGTGTAGCAATGAATTGCTAAGGAAACATAATTTAATAATTTGTTAAATACATTCTGCTGTTTTTTTAGTTTCAATTAAAAAGGTTAATTTTCTCTCAATACACCATCTATTTTTTCAATGCGCCCAAAATATGAAATCTTTGATAGAAAGTAAAATTAGATTTTTCATTTTTAACTTTCTAAGTGTTGCCTCAAGAATGTTGCTTCAAACAGGGTAAGAGTTAAATAATAGTCTTATTCAAAACAATTTTTATTATTTGTACCAACAATTAAATGCAAAATTATTTGCACTATAATTTATTGCCTCCTTCAAAGATATAATAAACATATTGATATACATTTTTTAATAAAGCTTGTGGTGTCTATCGAAAATTCAAAATTATGTTTTTCTAAATAATTAGAAATTTCCAGTCAGAAAACTCATTCAACGTACATTAGAATTTACGTAGATAGTTAAAAACTTTTAGAATTACTTTACCACTTCTAAGTCGAATTTTAGGGTTAAGAATTTTCATTAAATTGTTACTACGAATAAAAACGTTGTTTTAAAGAAAATTTTAAAGTCTTTTTCATTTTTAAACTTACACTTTTAAGGCAGCACTTATAATCATCAGATCTATTTTTCCTTAGGTACAAAAATTATTATATAACCTAACTTTGAAACAGAATCTAAAACTCTTTTATCTTCCAAAAAGCCTTTTTTGAACCGCATTTTTTTTGAACTGCGGATAAGCTGAAATAAAAGTATCTACATACATTGAAGCGCAAAACTTCTAATTTAGTTTATTTAATTTTTTTAAATTAAAATTTGACTATTATATTTTTGTTTCAAAATTGATCGTTTTTGGTTCGGAATTCAAATATTCATATTCTTGCTTGTAAATTCAACAGCTTGTTTGCAATTTTTTCTCTCCCTTGGCTGAAAAATCTTTTAAAGTTGAAAATTCAACTTATGCCGAAAAGTAGTTTTTTTGTTCAATTCAACTGTTTCTGATTGAAAATTAATATTTTTTTGGAATATCAACCACTACATTTTTCGTTCAAAATTCACATTTTTTGGAACACAAAATTTAATCCCTGAGTTAAAAGCTGAACTCTTTTGTTGAAAATTAATTTTGGCTTTGTTCAAGATTCATCATTTTGATTAAAAATTTATCTCTTGGATTGAAAAGTGAGCTATTTTGGTAACAATTCGTTTTTACTTAAAAAAAAATTAATTCCTTTTTTCAAACTGAAAATGTAAATATCCAGTCAGATATTCCAACATTTTAGTTGAAAAGTCATCTCTTTAGTTTAACATAATACAAAATTTGAAATTAAACCATTCAATTTTTGGTTGAAAATGATCATTTTTAGTTGAAAATTTCAACTATTTCAGTCAATAGTTCATCATTTTGCGAAAACAACTCTGGATGAGAGCTAGGAAAATAAATTTATTGGGCGTTGATCAATATAACGGGAGGTAAAATTACAGAGTTAGGCAGCATGAGAAATCGTAAGGGTGAAATGCTATATGATACAGACGGTATACTAGACGCTTTAAGAGACTCTTTTAAGGAATTATTATTGACTTTAATCATTTATTAACATATTTTTTCGAACCGAAAATGTAATTATTCCAGTCGGATATTCCAACATTTTAGTTAAACGTTCATCTCTTTAGTTTAACATAATACAAAATTTGAAATTGAACCAGTCAATTTTAGGTTGAAAATTATCATTTTTAGTTTAAAATTCAACTATTGCAGTCAAAAGTTCATCATTTTAGTTGAAGATTCATCACTTTAGCTAAACATTTTTTTTTCTGGAAAATTAATTCTTTAAACTGAAAATTGAACCATTTGATTGAAAGTTTGTCTTTTTTAGTTGAGATTTCTTCTATTTTCTTCAAATGATGTACTTTTTTGTAGAAAATTATTCTTTATATTTATAAACCGATCTTACTTATTGAAACTTCATCTTTTTGGTGGAAAATTTAAGTATTCCAGTTGAGTATTCGTCATTTAGTTGAAATTTCATCTTTTTTATCGAAGACAAAAACTACTTGGTTAAATGTTATTCTTTGGTTAAAAATCCATCTTTTTTGTTCAAAATTCATCTATTTCAGTAAAAGATTCATCATCATAGTTTAAACTTGTTTTGTCTGGAAAATTAATTTGTTAAGTGAAATTTTAACTATTCTATTTTTGGTCGAAAAACAGTCGTCTTAGTTCAAAATTCAACTATCAACTATCAACTAAAAATTTGTTTGAATCATTATTCAAATTCATAGACTTTTCAGAAAAATTCAAGAACTGATTAATCATGTTTTTAGTATTATTTGGTTATTTAATGGTGCATTATACATGTAATGTAATTTGTAAAGGATTTCTAAATTAAAAATATTAACTAAATCCCCAGAAACTGAAAGCAAAAAATTATAAGAAACTCGCGAAACTGATTCCGAGTCGATTTAAAAATAAAAATCAGGAATATTTGAATGGCTCCGTAGTATGAAAAATTATACCTGAAAAAAACTAGATATCTGAATAGAACTTGCAATTCTAGTCTTAATTATTACTATAATATGGTTTCAATTCGGATTGAACTAACTTGTTTTTTTATCGGATCTCATCCGACTTTAATAGTTTATTAATATATTTCAATAAAATTCTCTTCGTTAAAAAATCTTTTTTTTTTCATTGGTTTCTTGATACAAATTTGTATATTTGATACAATTCATCATTGCGAAAACAACTCTGGATGAGAGCTAGGAAAATAAATTTATTGGGCGTTGATCAATATAACGGGAGTTAAAATTACAGAGTTAGGCAGCATGATAAATCGTAAGGGTGAAATGCTATATGATACAGACGGTATACTAGACGCTTTAAGAGACTCTTTTAAGGAATAATATATTGGCTTTAACAATTTATTAGTATATATCAATCAAATTCTCTTCGCTGAAAAATCAGTTTTTAAATTTACTTTCAACTATCCTTTGAAATAGTAACCAGCAATACATTTACCAATTCATTTAGTACTAGCATTACCAATTCCTTCAGTAGATATAGTTACTAATTTATTCAGTCAGTTATTCTTACTCATTGAATTAGTAGATTCTTACTAATTGTCAGTAAACGAATCAGCACTATTTGAATTAGTAGAAAACTGCTACCAATTAGTAGTTTTCTACTAATTCAGATTTAGAGAGTAGAACATTCATGAAATATATTATGGTCGATGTAACGTTTGTGGCCACTGTACCGTTTGTGACCACTTTGAGATTTATAAGTAAATATTAAATATTTAGTTCTTATTATAGTATTATATAGTATATTTATAGGGTTTTTTGATATGTTTGCAACGCTGTGAACTCTTTTCTATAGGACGATAAAAGGATAGTTTAAGAATAATTGAAAACATATGCGGACGCGTGTTGTACCTCGGCAATTTTAATTATTTCTTATAAGAATCTGCAGAACACCCCGGTGAGTGAATTACTGATATTTGTTGAAAATCATAATCTTCTTTAAATGTTTATATTATATGCTACTCAGAAGACTTGATAGTAAGTAAAAAACATAAATTCACTGATAATAACCTAAAATATTAATAAAAAATTCCATGGCCACAACTGGTACAGCAAAAGTATACAAGTGCTACTTTTGGTCATGCCATGGCCAATAGTGGTGCATATGTTTTTCAGTTTTGGCCATAGCCCTTATTGATTCAATATGTTAGATTATTCACACGTATATTACTCAGTTATTGTTTATGAAATTATTAAAAAGAATTTCAATTATCAAACTAACGACTAATTTTTATATTTTTTATATTTTATATGTTAGAATGCCGTTGAGAGTAAAAAAGAAGACCGTGGAGAAAATTCCTGAATCACCTTCAGCTACAATCAGTAAACCTGAAAGGACATTCTTTACGTATTCAGAAGCTGATTCAAAAAAGCCTGCATCCTTTTAAAAATGATGTTCCAGGAAGAAGTGGTTTGAAAGTTTTCTCAGGCGTCATCCACGTGTTGGACAAAAAAGAGCCGAACATCTTTGCAGGGCTCGGGCAATCGTCACTGAAAATGGCATCCGTTCTTGGTTTTCTCATGTGGCAGAAAAGCTTGGCGAAAATGTCAGAATACTTGAAGATCCTCGAAGGGTTTGTGATTTGGAGGAAACCGCGATGCATCTTGCACCAAAAGGTGGTCTTGTCTCAGCAGAGAGAGAAAAAGCTGTCTATGATGTAGCTGGTAATAGGGAAATCGGAGAATGGATGGATGACTAGAGAATCTTTTTATGAGTATTTCACTAATAGTTTCTACCCATTTCTTGAAAAAAGTGGAATTGAACTCCCTGTTATTGTTTTCTTAGATGTTCATGTTTCTCATATGTCTATCCATCTGAGTAAGTTCTGCAAGGAAAAGCAGATCATCCTGTGTTGTTTTTCGCCCCATTCGACGCATATTTTACAACCA
Organism: Andricus quercusramuli; assembly: GCA_932178445.1. Lineage (NCBI taxonomy): Eukaryota > Metazoa > Arthropoda > Insecta > Hymenoptera > Cynipidae > Andricus > Andricus quercusramuli. The sequence continues at coordinate 16,539 of CAKNXH010039621.1, read as the reverse complement.
CTGGACGTATCTTTTTTCTTCCCTTTAAATCAAAGATGGAAGAATTTAATTCGTAATTGGCGCATAGAAAACAACGGTACTGATCTTCAAAAGCATAACGTTTTAGCTTTTTTGTCAAAGCTTATTAATGAGGAAAATTCCACAAATGTCATCAAGAGTGGATTTAAAGTTTGCGGTTTATGCGTTAGCATCAACTTTTACAACGTTTTACAACGTTTTAAAAATGCAAGAGCCACTTGTATTGGTTGGGAAGCTGATGACAAATATGAGGTTTTGTATGATCTTTGGGTCAAGGCTGTAGAAGATGATACACATACAGAGAATGAATTTCCATCTTCATCTTGTTTTCCTGTAGCATCTGAAGATCCTTCTCCTTTCACTTCCAATGATAGCAATATCATTGAAGTTTTGTTTCCAGAGTTTCTTACGCCTAATCTTGAGAAATGTTCTATCCGTTGGTAGTTTAATTAATTTTTGAATCATGCTTCAATTTGATTACATTTTTCACTCTTTTCTAGTCGAAGAACGATTGGATTCTTCAATGTCTCATAGCCCTGACCAAAACTCCGATTGTGGAGTACCTCTTTTACCTGAACCTCCTATCCACCTAGATATTAGTGAAGATCCAAATGATGTTAGAGCAATTCTTCCTTCCAGTGATGAAGTTATCCAATCATCACCTGTTATTATTGAAGTAATCGAACTTGATGCAGTTTCTACCACTAACAAAGAAAATGAATCTCATTATAATACTCTAACGATACGGCGAAAGTCTTCAGATGAAGTTATGGATAACATAATTGCGTGACCTGAAAAAACCGTCTTCAAAGCGAAAATGTGCTGTACAACATTTACCTTCAGTAATAACAGCTGATACATGGATAGAAATCATGGAAGCTAAAGAAAAAGAGAAAACCAATAAAGAAGAATAAAAACTTGAGAAAATTGGAAGAGAAGAGAGAACTGCAAAACAGGCAAAATTAAAACAAGAAAAATTAGAGGAAAAAGCTAAAAAACAATTAGCTGAGAAAAAACCTGTTAAACCGCGAAAAAATTCTAAAAAATAACTAATATTTCCCTATGTGTGACAATTTTATTGTATCTTGTTTAATTATATTGAAAATAAATTGATGTATGTGTAAGTAATTCAGTAAATATTAATAAAAACCACTCCAACAAAAAAAATTACTTACTATGGTCAAAAGTGGTGCAACCAATGGCCACTACTGGTGAAGCAGGGGGTAAGATTAAATATTATTAATTTTTTAGAATAAAGTAAGTTTAGAGTTTTGGACATTTGATAATTCGATTATTGATACACTAATAATGTTATTAATTCATATTTCGTTGTGAAATATTTTATTTAAGTTATTTTAATTCTTTATAATAATATTCACAATAAAATAAAAGTATTTCCTCAAAATTGATATTCAGAGGTTCCTCAAGCCGCACGGATTTTAACACGTATTTCCCATTTAAAAAAAACTTTTTTATAAGTTTTATTCAGAATCGTCAATACTAGGAGAATCGAGTTGAAAATTAACATTTCTCTCAAAAATTAGCCATAAGATACAAATCAAAAATTATTTCTTGAATGTCATCGCTATAAGTCTGTTTCACAGGGCCCCAAAAAAATCCCATAAGTGATAGATTGGCTTTTGTTAGTTTTTGGCGTTAGTTATAATTTTTCTGTGGCTTCTCAGTATAAATTGTTTATAGTACATGAGATACCACTTTCTATTAATAATTAGATATTTATATAAATTTTTACAACAATTTACTACTGTTATTAGCAATTTTATCTTAGAATAGAGATCGAAAAGAAAGATAGACTAAAGATAGAAAGATAGAAAGACATAAATAATGGTTCGAACCAATTTTTTTACAAATATGTGTTCTATTTCAGAAGATTGTAATCACAAAAAAGAAAGAGATTGTTTAAAAAATTATTCCATTCTTTCTAAAGCAAAATTAAAAATTTCAGATAAAAGCGCAACTTTCTAGCAATTATCTGAAAGAAGAAGATAGTTAAAAATAATAATAAATTGTCTAAACAATAATGTATGTTAACTTGCATTAATTATTACCTCACAATGTTAAAAGCGGACAAAAAGTTGAAAATTTCAGAAAAAACTCTAATTATCCAGCATATATATAGAAGGAGGTAAAATTAATAATTAAATAAACAATAAACAAAGAAAATCAAATGATAAACAATCATAATTAATGTGTTTAATTATTACCTCTCTCCTAGTGAAATGTGGGGAAAATGTTGAATATTTGAGAAAAACCGCAATTTTTTAACACTAATCAAAGACAATATTATTAAAAATAATACTAAATTGTTTGGACAATTATATATGTTCAATGCAATTCACTATTGGTTCGCCCTAAATGAATACTTGACAATAAGTTGAAAAATTCGGAAAAAACGCGACTTTCTAACTCTATTCTACGGGAAAATTGCTAAAAACAATAATAAATTGTTTGAAAAATTCATAAAAACATCTAATTATCAGTCGGAAGTCCTTTTTCATGTATTATAAAAAATTTGTATTAAAGAAATCAAAAGTGTTAAATACTCGCTACACCCAATTTTTCACTTATGGGGTTTTTAGGACCCAATAAAATAGACTTATAGGGTGATATTCAAAAAATAAGTTCTGATTCATATTCCATGGCTGACTTTAAAGAGAAATGTTAAGTTTTAATTTGATTCATCTAATATTGACGATTCTGAACACAATTTACAAAAACGTGTTTCCTTCTTATGGGAAACACGTGTTGAATTTTATGGGGCTTGCGGAACCTTTAAATATCACTTTTTTCGACAAGAAATTTGCATATGATATTTCATATAAAAGAATGTCTATAATAGAATACCATTGAAAATGTCTACTTGTACTGATGGAATTGTTTAAGTATTCTTACTCGATCAAGGAAGTTAAGCAGTGCTTGACTCGGTTGTACTCGGATGGGGGTCATCGCAATGGATGGAGTGTATATCAGCTTAAAAGCTGTCTTCACTCTCGAACTAATACTAATGCTAATAAGTTCTGAAATTATAAACACCCAAAAAAAAATTTGGTTGATTCAACAAAATTTTGGTTGAATTAAACAAATAAATACATTGCTATATAATCAATCAAATGTTTCGTTGATTTAACCAAATTTTTTGGTTAATGAAGTTTGGTTGAGTGTAATAAATATTTTGGTTAATCCAACCAAATATTTGGGTTGATCTAAACAAATATTTTGGTTGTTTCGTTTGTTAATGGAAGTATTTGGTAGAATCAACCAAATTATTTTCTTCCTTTGATTAAATCAGTTTCTAATAAATAATATATTCCGCTCAAGATATTTATTTGGTTGGATCAACTAAACATGCTCAAATAAATAATTACTTTGAATTTACCAAATTAATTCGTTGTGTTTTTTAAAAATAACCAAAGGTTTATTTGCGCTGGTCAAATTTTTTAGTTTCAACAAACAAATTAGGTTGAAGAAACTGTTTTGTTGAATCAAGTTAATGTTTTCCTTGAGTGAACTTGAAATGCTTACACGTTAAATGCTACAAATAAAAAAAATAATCAAAAAATACTAATATCCCTACTGGTATAATATTCCAGGAACATTAAAAAAATATATCATAGAAACTATGAAGATTATTACGTTACAGAGGGATTCCCCAATTGAATATTCTTTGAAATGTATAGAAATTAAACATTTTTTTTTAAATTCCATAAAACGTCAAAAGGATTAAATTTCCAAGAAATTTCGATAATCTTTTAAAAAATGTATCTATAGGTATATATAACAATTTTATAGTGATAAAATAAATATTTAAAGCATTTTTTTGTTTATATTTTTTGAAGTTATTTTGGAAATCTTAAAAAAAATATAGGTTCAAAAAAATATGTTCTAAACAGTGTCTTCAATTCGAATCGTATTTAAACAGTTTCTTTAGATTAAGCTGAAACCAAGCGAAGAAACTATACATTTTGCATTTATTTGCTGATTTTAAAATATAATGCTGTCAATTATATAACATACATTTTTTTAATAACATTATTAAAAATTCTCCTCTAAATTTTTTTTTCAATCTTTAGTAAAAATTGACGAATGAAATTAAGTGACAAATAAAATGTATATTATATTTTCTACAATTTTTTTAGCAAATTAATAAGAAACGCAATGATTAAGAAAAATGTATTGCTTTCTGCGATTTTAAGAATAGAAATGAAATTTTTATGTCGTATGAAAGAAAAAAATTCTTTGTATGAAAAAAATTTGAAACATATGAAAAATAATTATTTTAACAATAGTTTTTGTAACTGAATTTATTCTTCCTGTCATTTCCTAAAAAAATTTCAAAAACATTTTTCAATTAAAAATCATGTTTCTTATTTCAAATAACATCATCAATAGTGTAATTTTGATTCTTAAAGTTATATCAAAACCATTTGTTTTCAAAGATTTGATTTTTGGCATGACAACTACCTTACAGCAAGGTAAAAATTGATCTGGAAACAATACAATAACTAAATAAAACAATTTTTTGTACCTATAAATCATTATTGCCAGAAATTATCAATATTTTATATTTCCTTTGTTTATTAAAAGTTCACAGCAAATATTGATTTCATTAAAAATATTATAATAGCTCATTTCCCACCTAATTTTAATCTTTAATATAAAATTTTGAAGTTATATATTGAAATAACCAATTTGTTAAAATAATTATTATTATTACAAATAATACAGTTCTCTTGGTTCATTACGTACTCAAAAAAATCCATTAAGATGCTGTATTCAAAAAATTGTCAACTTTGCCTTGTCTTTCCATTAATTTTTTTTTCTTCAAAGAAAAAATTAATTCCCCTCCAATCAGCAATTACGTGCCTCGGTAAAAGCGGCTTTTTTCAGTTTCCACATCGGCGGTTTGAGGATTGTAGATTTATCAATATTCCATAGGCTAGGTAAAAGCGTCAAGTGTTTACCAACTTCCGCAATGAAGCTTCGATCTGGTTTCCTCGGTACAGCAGGATAGACCACTCCAGATCCTTTCCAACTGATTTGCATCTTATTGACTTTCAAATAGGCGAACTCTTGGTTCGAGTGTTACTCAGGAGGAAATGAAATTATTAATATAGTCGCGCGCCAAGAATATTTTAATATACATGATCCTCACAGCGCTGACTCCGTTTTGACCCAAAATTTCAAACAACCTGCAGCCTCGGGGAAAACAGCTTTCAAGAGGTGTTAACTATCCTCCATCCTCATGTGCCCTGTCAGCGCTAAATATCAATTGTGTGTCCACAGATTATGTACAAACTTTCTCCCCTTATACTCATCACCGATAAATTTTGAGAGCATCTATTTTATTCAATCAAAACTAATGATTAATAACTTTCCAAATGCAATTGCATTATGCTCAAGAGTGTATTGTCTCAAATTTACGATTATTAAAGAGAAGCGCTTAATGAGTGGATGAAATTATTGTTTGTATGATCATGATTGGTTTCTTGGAGTCTTTATTTTGGAATATGATCTTATGTTACTGTGCAAGATAATCTGTGTGATGAATTACGAGGTCCAAATTTTATAAAATGAATAGTTTCTTGATACATTTCGTACAGGTTCTATTTTTATCTTCAAATACTTCACTTTCATTGAATGATTAAAATTATTTGCTTCATTTTGAAGCAAACAGTTACAATAGATTTTTCTGTATTTGTATCACTTATAAAAAAGTACCTTCGTTAATCGATTCTTCATTTCAATGTCCTATTAGCCCTCGGTCTTATTGATTTAGGAACCAATTTAATTTAGGACTAATCTAAGAAAATATAAATATTGTCATCCTTCAGTGTTTATTTAAAAATTAAACATTTGGGATTATTGACTAGATTCGATTTCCCAGATTTTTTAATCCAATACTTTCTGTTCAAGGATTACAAAACGGTTGCGATTTACAAACTATGCAAACTTCTTTAGTTTATTCAAACAAACCTTTATTTTCTCGTTAGGAAAAAAATGCTTTGGTGCTAACTCAAGATCATTCGCTCTCTCTTCAATTATTATATTTCAATAATTTTCAGATGAACTTGCACTGGATAAATTCCTGAAACAGCAAATTCTAAGCTGTACAATTTTCCAGGTCAAATCGACAGCGAATAATCCACTTATTTTAGCTCATTTTACAATTAATAAAATTAGACTGAAAATTAGCTCTTTTTGTCACTCACAGCACTGCGGGGCAAACATTAGTTTCACTAAAGAATTAAAGATATAACAATAACATTCATACAATTCCAAGTTTATACGTCCTTCGATTTCCCTAAAGTCCTTTATATATCCAATCATCCTAAATTGCACATAACATTTTAATTAGATTCGTTTGCCTAGTAGAGCAGATTCTTGTTAACTGTCCGGTTTTTGATTAGGTGTTTGAAGAATAACGATCACTATTCTTAAATCTTCACTCGAAAAAAAACAGACAAAACCTAAGTTAGTTGCTACAAAACACGTCAGATTCCGGACAGCTAGAAGATTTCCACTGAAAATTAAATTAAAAACGAAGTACCCGTCAGTCGTCAGAGAAGGTTCTCCATGGGTCCTTTTACATTTCACTACATCGAAGATCAATACCCGAGGGTGCAAGAGAGTCATCTACGAAAAACAAGAAAGGGTTCCTAGCTTCTCGATCGATATAAAAATATCATTCTTCACTCCGAGGTGCGAGAAACGTCGAAGTCAGGAGCATTTTACGTCCCTTGGGAATGGCGCGAGTAAGAAATGCAAGTGCTCTGATCCCATGTGATGCGAGGAGAACCAGTTCTCTTTCTGGAACTCGAGGCGTTGGATCAGTTGAAGAATTCATCATCGTCGAATGGGTCATTTTCCCGAGCGAAGATGTTGACTGACTCAGACTTTTTGATATACTGGTCACCCTTAATTTTATGGTTGCCATACTTATTTGGTCTTGAGTTCTTCAAAGGTAGAATAGTCGACTTTTCAGGCACTTGGTCCTCTAACTCTGACCGAAAGTTGAAAGTATCATCATCAAACTTCTGCTCGCCATTGAAGAAGCTGTCCCTGCCACTGTCTTCAGAGACGAAACTGTCTGGATCTTTTATGTCAGAAGGCAGTTCCTCAGGCGTGGCCTTGAGATCAGAACCAAGTCTGGGTCTATCAGAAGTGTCACTAGAAGCACTTGCTGTTGGAGTGAGATCGTCTTCGAAGTAGCTAGAGCCTTTGTAGTTCCTAGGGTCCCTTTTCGTATGGTCCTTTATACTACTTCTGGGACTTGGAGAATGTTTCAGTTCCACCTCGACCCGGGTTCGAGGTTCAGCGCTTAAGGAGTCCAAGGAAGCTTCACTGCGTTCTATAGGTTGGGTGAAGTCGTCCTCGAAAGGAGAACTTTGAGAGTTAGTTTGTGGACGTGTTTTGTGCCTGTTCATTCTTCTTTTTTGATAGGAATCGTTCTTTGCATCTGCGCCCTCGGACCAGTAGGGCCTCTCGACCCAGCTGTCAAATTCTTGGTCGCTGCCCCAATAGCTGTCCCGACTTTTTGACCTGTGTGGTCGGTGGTAGGGATCTGAATCATTGTCACTACATTCTGACCTTGAAACCGTGTATTTCGGTCGCACTTCTGCGTAGACTGGTTCAAGATTCCTCCCGTCGTTGGCACTGTTAGGTCTCTTGGGCCAGTGTCTCTTTCTGGAGACGTATCTAGGAATAAATAGAAGAGGAAATGAAGATAAGATAAGACCAGCTTTAGGTCATTGGAAAGAGGATCTAATGTAGTTAAAGGATTGCAAGAAGTTCGAAGAGAGGAAAGATTTAATTGTGATAAACAAGGTTCTTACCTGGGAGAATCATCCGCACGTTCAGGTCCATACTCCTCTTCCCAGCCCGGAGGATAATCATAATGCCTAGGTTCTCTGGGATAATGTGGATCGTGCTTCCTGAAGACTTCCTTGTGAGGATAATCACCATCCGGAGCCCGTCGATTCCAGAACGTCCCATCCTCTTCCCACCTTCTCCTCTCGTACTCTCTTCTCGTCCATCTCTCTTCATCATCATATCCCATACTTTCCTGACTACTAAACCTATCTCTACCCTCTCTACTCTCCCTGCCTTCTCTACTATCCCTGCTCTCCCTACTATCTCTTTCCTCGCTCCACAGCATCAATCTCCTTTTGCCATGTTCCTCCTCATAATAAGGATCATCATGAGGCCAGAATCCTTCGCGATCACCATTCCAAGGTCTCTGCTTTGGTCTGCACTTCCAATAGGCCTTATACTCTTCCTCATCCTTATAAGGTATCTTTCTATGAAGATACCTCTTCCTTTCTTCCTCCCATCGAGCATCTTCGTGCCATGGTGTAGGATCACGAGTTCTATGACCAGGTTTAGCCCATGGTACGCCTCCTCTTGTTTTTCTTCCCATTTTATCTCTAAAGCTTCTATCTTTCTCTCCTGATTCCACACTCTCTTCGTAATAGAACCTTTCTTCAAATCCAGTCGCAAATGGTGGTCTACCATAAGGTCCTCCCTCCCCTCTGTATCTTCCATTGCTCTCCTCACTTTCTTCTTCGTCTTTCCATTCATTGTCACTTTCGCCTGAATTCCTTTGAATTCCTGACCTTATTTGAGGCTCCTTGATAAATTCCTTGCCATCAGGAGACCATGGTGAAGTACCACCAACCGAACCGTGATTTTCTCCGTAAGATTTTTCGGATTGGAAAACGTTTGCCTCAAATTTAGCCCAGTTTTCTTCATCCCTGGCATTTTCCTTTCCTGGTTTGGATTCCGGAAGAGGACAGAAGACGTCTTCGAACCCAGTTATCGGTTTACTGATCGCTGATGGAGTTTCCACGTTCAGCATCTTGATCTCCTCGAATATGTCCATCACTTTTGCCTCTTCTTTCTTCGCAGAAGGTTTAATTGAATGTTGTGGGAGAGTGTCAGAGAATAAGTTCATGAGATCCATCTCAGCTGATGACTTAGATGTTGCAACTGGTGAGGGTTTGATTGGAGAAGCCTTAAGAGGTGAAGTTTTAATAGGTGATGTTTTAAGTGGGGAACTGATGAAGTTTGTAGATTCTGTCTCATTCATCACGGAGGTCTGTTCAGTCTCCTCGATAATCTCTCTTAAGGCTGCATATCTATCGCTCGAAGTTGATGTAGATTTCTTAATTTCCACCTTCTCTGGCAGAGGTTCGGTGTCACATAAAGGCATTTCCTTCTTCTCTGAAATTTTAGATTTTGAATCTTTTACTACTTCGTCACTTTCTTGAACTCGGTCCTCCTGTTCAGTACCTTCCTCACTATCATTCGAAGAATCACGCGAAAGTCTCTTCCCTTCAACTTTGTCTTCTTCCCCATCCGTTATTACACTTTCTATTTTAGTGTCAGGGAAATCAGAATGCATTTCTTCTTCATCGGGCGTCGGCTCGTTTTTAATTGAACATTCAGAAACTGGTGGTAACTTGACAGTCAGGTTTTTCAAAGACACAATATTCTCCATCTTATTTTTTTCTTCCACATCCTTTTCCTCCGGAGGTCTTGATTCTTCCTGGACATCTGGTTCCGTCGAGTCGTTGTCGTTCTTCACCAATTCGTTCCTATTTTCACTTGGTATAGTCTCCGTCTCTAGCAACTCTCGGAAAACAGCGTACTTATCGTAGCTACTATCCGATTTTTTCAGTTCCTGATCAAAGTTTGCTTTGAATAATGGTTCGTTGGAAACGAAGGCTGTTTCTACCATCTTGGCTGATGTTTGCGGTTTGGGAGGTACTTTTTCTGTCACTGGAGTTGAGGCTTTTTGGCTTATCTTTGCCTCCTTGGCAGACAATTCAGCCAAACACGTTGTCAACTGATGAAGAGTTAGACTAGTCAATTCAGTCACAGTCATATTCAAGCTTGTTGCTAATTCACAAAGATTGGATGATGTTAACTGACTTAGGGTAATATCCAAAGACGGTTTTGGTTTTTTAATTTCAGTGGATGGAGTCTTATTTGCATTAGAATTTTGGAAAAGTGAAGACAAAGAAGGAGGGATGATTGAGCTAAAAGAATCTTCAAAACTTGATTCCGAAAAGCCAGTCTGCTCAGATCTCTTTGGTAGTTGTGGCATCGGAGGGCTAAAATTATCATCAAATTGACTCTTCATGTCTCTTGCTGGACTCCTGTTCTTATTCTTTCTTGTTGGTGAAGGAGAACCTTCTTCTCTTTCCAGAAAATCATAGTGGAAATGTCCCTCACTATAAGGTGGCCTTGGTGGAGGTTTTATCGCACCTCTGGCACTTTGTTTCTTAGGTGGAAGTGGCGGAGGATTTATCAGAATGCTTCCAGAACCCCTCGGTGGTGGTTCGGGAACATTGTCCATTTCGACACTGGAACCAGAGAGTCTAGAATTTGCATCTGAGGAGCCAGATTTCATGGGAGAAGCTGGAGAATCACTCGTCCCAGAGAAATCAATCGGAAAAGGTTTATCTGTAGATTGAGTCCTACTTCCCGAGAGATCAACTCCATAATCTTTTCTGGAGTACTGTAAGTATTTCCTCGGACTAGGGAGTTTAATCAACCCCTGGGTTGATTCAGTAGAATCTCTGTCCATTTTAGTCAAAACTGACGAGTTTGAAGTAGAACCAGCATTGTTTTTCTGCCCGTCCTCCTCAGGCGGAAGGGAAACCGATAAAGGCTGGTAATTATTTCTGGGAGAAGATTCCCTCTTTAGGAGTGGTGAACTTGTCTTCGGATTTGTCTCGTTGTCGTTAAACTTTTCAAAGTTGGCAAAGCTATTGTCATCAAAGTTATCAGAATTTGAAGCGTTGTTTTGTAGCTTTAGTGGTTCTATCGGATCACTGATATTCGACATCTTGAAGTCTGCAGGGAAGGTGTCGTTGGAACTTGTAGTAGCCAAGTCTTTCAATACTTTCTTCGGAGGATTCTTCAAATTTTGAAAAAAGTCTTTCTTGTCAACGTAGGGTTTTATCAAGCCGGTTCCTAGAGGGTCTAGTTCTGTGAAGACATCTACTTGCTGGCTGGCGTAGTAGCTTTGAGGTGTGCTGGAATCCTGAAAACCCCTCTTTTAAATTAAGTATTTTTTCCTTATTTCTAATTTGATTTTTCGAGATAACGATGAGATACTCACACTTTCCTTGTCTCTATCCCCTGTGAGATTCCTGGAAAGGCTTGAAAGTTCTCCATCATTAAAGAGGTCTTCCGTTTCTTTATCGAACCAATGAACGGAACCATAGGGAGGTGGAGTTTTGCTAGTGACTGTGGTGATTGGACTGGATGACGAGGAAGTAGAGGTTGGCTGAACAGTTTGCTGCCGTTCGAAATGACCCCTTCTTGAAGATGGTGGTGGAGGTAAAATAGGTTGCACGTTCTCTTTGACCTGAAACACCATGTGGACCAATTTTTCATCTAGATCAAAGAACTAAATTATATCTTTTCTTAAAATTATCATTTCAGTTTGAGTAGAAGCTAGAAATAGAGAATTCAGAAACCAATTCAAATACGAATTCGACATCCAAAGTTGAATACCTTCATGTTAGCAAACGAGTCCCCAAAGGGATCAGCATCGAAAGGGTCCTCGGTTGGTCTTGGATTGTCCGGTGTGATCTTATCCATTTGATGAATGCCCTGCTGTAACGAGTTCAGTTCAAACTGTAGGTCCAAAAGATCAGCTACCACTCCACTTTGTGACTCGTGCTTTCTCCCAATAGATTTCTCGATTTCGGAATTTGTCCGATGGTGAGAAGTCTCGCTACCTGCCGCACCCTACACAAGAAGTAGCAGACACTTTTTGCGTCTTTCACGACACAGATTTAACGATCTTACTGCTCTTAATTATTTCCCGAATTTATCTTTTTTTCTGCGTTTCGAGATGCCACACATTTTTTTTAAACGAGATGCAAAATCAAAATAACAAATCAATGGTGTTTGCTTCCTTCTTGAATTTCTAAATAGAGGCCATTTAACGATCACGTCACCACAAAATGAAGGATGATGAAAAATTATGATAATGTTTAGAGAAATCACACTTGAGACGTCCACAAACCGAGCTACGCTCATAGCTGCTCAGCAGAATTCTTCTAAACTTATAGCTGGGCAGTAGCTTCGGATTTTGAACATCTCTGACTAGAATGATTATAAATTACCAAAATGATTTCCAGGTTCTAATTAGCTTATACTATTGGATTTTTAGAAGTAAAGGTTGGATGAATAATCTACCAAGAAATCTTTGTTATCTGACATGAGCTGAGGAAAAAGATACAGAATGTTTAAAATTGGTGACATGCATTTTGAACGGCCTCCTCAACCTCAAAAATTCTCATTCTCTCTTATTAGCTTCGACTCTACTTTCGTAGGATTACGATACGACGTTTGAAGCCTAATTTAACAACCTAAAAAAGCCAAAAACAGAAAACATGGAGAAAAAGTAATTCACATACCTTTGTGTCCGGCGATGGATCTACAAAAATTCCAGGTGAGTGGAACTTCATCGTATTTTGTTCAATGTGTTGTTTCGCTAATTCAATTTCCTTTTTCTTCAGTTCAAAGACCACTTGGAAGAGATCCCTCATTGCTATTACAACCTGTGTATGAAGGAATTAATTGAAAACAAAATTTTGGAAAAAATCGAATTACGGTAGTGCACAGTATGGCGGTGAGGATAAACCAGTAAATTATACAAATTCGCACACGAAATTGAAATAGTAAAATGTAAGGAATTTCTTGTGATGCAAGCAAGCGTGAAATTAGGGTGGTTGGGTTTTGCGAAGTGGAGGTCGATTTGAATTTCAAGAAGCACACCAGGGTGCAATCCATGTAGCTGGGTCCCTATCAAAGGGAGTGAGGCCAACCGAGTCTAATCCGAAACTTGTACCGGTAATCGAAGGGAGTCAGCGGCGACAAACCGACAAAGTAACGCAATTATTTACATACGCCCATGAAATTAGAGTAGACCACCGTTGCATGTTGTTAGTTTCATTCTGAGGCTGTTGTCAAATCTAGACTAATGTAAATATAATTTTGCGCCTTGCACAATAGAAGTATCATTGCGACTTGACACGATTTAATAGCATTCTGTAACCTCGACCCTATTTACTCAATTGCATCGACAAATACAAATAAAAAAAGGCAAGGAAATGGTAGGAACAATTTTGTTGAAAATGATTAAATCGTGAATATTATTTTGTAGATGAAAAAATTGTGGAAAATTCACCTGACTTGCTGCCTTGTCTGTTTTTATACCGAAAAATCTGTGCCCCATGTCAGGTGAACCAAAAATGTAGCCGAAAGCTCTAGAATCACTCATGTCTTGAGCAATGAAGGATATTTTGTGAACTGGGTGGTGATATTGACAATCCTGAAAAAAATTTGAATTTTTGGTAATGAAATTTATTATTGTTGTATTTATTGTGATAAAAAATGAAATACTATTAATTTGGATTGGGTATTGTTTAATTACTCCGGTTTTTTCATCTCGTAACCGCAATCCATCGATGCTGATTTGGACAGTGATTCGTTGTTTGTGTTCACCAGCAGCACGAATGGCCATTTTTAAATCTGCCAAAGCAGCCTGGCACATTCGATCTCCACGTGCTTCCGAAACTTCCAAAATCCCTATCAGCTTCGCCTTGAACGACACACCTTCCCCCAGAAATCTGGTAGGTTCATTTTTGACTGCAACAGAAATATTTAATTCATTTAAAAATGTGAAACAGATATTGTCAATGAAGACAATATATTTCATCCAAAATGCAGAATTATCCAGCCAAAAACACGATATTTTTACAAAACAGTTGAATTTTCAGTTAAATAATTGAATTCTCAAACAGAAATATTAATTTTTCACCGAGAAAGTTATTTTTCTACTGGAAAAGAAGAATTTTCAACCAAATAGTTGAATTTTGGAACTGAAAAAGATCAGTTTTCAACCAAAAGTAGAATAGTTCAATTTTTATTTAAAAAAATTAATCTTTCATAGAAAAACAAATTTTTGACCAAACAGTTATAATTTGTAATACATTTTTGAGACAAAATATGAATTTTCCAAAAAAAGTTCCATTTTCAATTAAGGAGGTAAATTTTACACTAAAATTATGAATCTTCAACAAAAAAAAAAAAATTTTTAAGTATGCAGTTTAACTTTTGACCAAATAGTCTAATTTTGAACTAAAAAAGACGAATTCTTCATCAAAAATGTAATAGTAGATATATCAACCAAGAAAAGATGTTTATTTTGAATAAAAAACCGTTGAATTAAACCAAAAAAAAAATCTACTCAAAAGAAATGAATTTTCAAATTTAAAAAGTTTTTAACCAATTAGTTGAATTTTCAAGAAATGACATGGAGTTTCAACCAAATAGTTAAATTCTGAAACTAAAGAAGATCAATTATCAACCAAAATGGAATAGAAACGTAATGATTAGTAATGGAATAATAAAAAAATTTATTTTCAATAAAGAACGAATTTTCTAAATTTTTAATTTTTGAATTCTCAGCCATGTAATTAAATGTTCACTTAAAAGAATTAACTGTCAACGAAAAAACAAACTAATTTTCATTACAGGAGTTCAAACTTCAACCAAAGAGATGACTTGTTCACTAGAATTATAAATCTTCAACAAAAAAATTAATTTTCAAGAAAGAAATTCAAATATCGACCAAATAGTTGAATTTTCAACCTAAAGGATTATTATTCAACAAAAAATATAATTGGCCTGTTTTCAACAAAATACTTGAATTCTCAACTAAAACAGTTTAAATTTCAACCAGTTGCATTTTCATTTGAAAAACTGAATTCCCACCAAGAAAGACGAATTCTTGAAATGATAAATAAATTTTTGAAGACATAGTTAAATTATCAACCAACAGGATTAGTTTTCTACCAATAAAGACGAATTCATAACAAAATACATGCATTTCCAACCATATAGTTGAATTTCAAACTAAAAAAGATAAATTTTCAAACAAAAAATTTGAATATTCAACAAAAATATTAATTTTCTACCCACAAAGTTTATGTTTCAATCACACATTTGTATTTTTATACGAAGAAGATAAAATTTCTACAAAAAAAGATTGATTTTCAATAAATAGTTGAATTTTCAACCAACAAACATTTTTTGGTCAAGACTAATTTTCAACTAAAAAGGATGATTTTTTAACAAAACTGATGAATTTTCAACTGAATATTTAAATTTTGAGCCAAATAATACCATGCCAATAAAAAAAAAAGAATTTTTAACTTAAAATTTGACAGTAGTTTTTTAACCGAAAAAATGAGCTTTCCATTTGAATTTTAAATTCAGTTCTTAGGTAAGAAAATGAGTAAAAGGGGAAAGACTCTGCGATACATAGAAATTTGGATCATTCACAGACTTAAGAATAATAGTTCAAATAAAGATCGTAATTCATATTTATTGTTTTTATTATATTAGGTCAGAAAACTGGGAATTTGTCTTAGAAAATAATAGCTCACAAAGGGTTGTTTAAAAAGATTATTTATATTTATATAGGATAAAAAATGAAATTTCTTTTAGCGATTCGCAGATTTCAAAATATCATACGTAAGAAATGCTTTTTACCACGCAGGGTAGAACAGGGCGAGGCAGACAGTGGGGCGAGGTAACCAGTGGGGCGAGGCAGCCTATTTCTTCTTATTCCCACAGCATTAATTGAAATCGCGCGCCCTTGTAATGTAAGGTCGGTTAGGTTAGTCCGCTGTACTTGCCGAAAGTTGAGTGTCGTGACTGTCGCAGTTTGCGAAAATCAGCGTTATTTGTGAAAAACTACTAGCAGAAGGAACATTTCCGTGATTCACGTTTGTTCATCCTTCGTGTATAGGTTTTTTAAAAAAATGTGAGTATTTTCCGCAGTAGAATTCTGTGCTTAACACGATGGAATGGTTGGTTTTTCAATATTCGGAAAACTTTTTTGTGTGAAATTTTTTTGGAAAAAAGCAAGTGTGGGGCGAGGTAGCCAACAAACGGCAGACTACGCTGAAAAGGCCGGAAAGTGAATTTCTTGTGGCAGCCCTCGACGAGGCCGCCCGAAGAAGGTATAAACTCTTTATGAAACCTCGAACAGCAGCAACGAAGATGACATATTAATTTTTCCAATTTTTTCCCATTTTTTTGTTTATTTTTCTTTTCACTTCCATTAAATGTCAGAGAAGAGATTTAACTTTGTTTTTTATTCTCATATATCATCTTGGACCTAATGAAGAACTTATACACTATTATAAATCTGTGTATTATATGGTTGGTTGCCTCGCCCCACGTTTTTACAGTTCAGCAAAAACATAGCGTCTCTGGTAAACGGTTTTAGAAACTGCAATGGGTAAGCTACGTCAAAATTCCACAAGGCAATTTTGTAGTCAAAGAATCAAGCTTTCTAACGACACCATACACAATTTGATATCATTTCGAACAAGTGCTCTGCACTACAAAATGTGGCGTCCTGGCTGCCTCGCCCTGTTCTACTCTACCCCCTGCCCATGTAAGACAGCA
>CAKNXH010039610.1:0-10200 GCA_932178445.1 Andricus quercusramuli | reverse complement strand
GTAGTTGTCTATTCCCTTCGGGGTGCTTAATTTCGGTGAGTCCCCTTGCCTCTCACCATCCATCGGGGTTCTTGAACTTTTGGCAACGGGACAGTAAAAGTGATAAAACTGTCGAAAACCATGCCCGAATGCAGTTGGTTGACGACAGTCGATTTTGGATGTAGACATTACAAATCATCGAGTCTCCACTGTCTACAATCCTCGATGTCATTCCGGCCGAGCGATAACCGCGTCTGTCCGTGCTTAACGTTTATTCATTACACGGAGAAAACTGGAAGGTCAGTTCAGCCATATAGATGTGCGGACCGACTATATTGCAGGGTCAACTATAGGACAGCCCTTGAAGATGGCTAAAGCGATTATCTCTAGAAGGTTGGAACATGAGGTTCAAATCGATCATCTCAGATTGCCGACTTGGTCATCTCGTACGGTCGACTCAAGCGTCATACAGAGTCGAACTGATCATCACACAGGGCGCGAAAAGATCATTATAGAGGGTCGAATCACTCATCATAGAGGGTCAATTTGGCCATATCAGATAGTCGGCTTGATCTCCTCGAACAATCGACCTGGCCGTCTTAGGGAGTCGATTTTGATTATCCTACATCTTCTATATTTGATGTCCTTTTTCTATTCATGCCAGTCTCTCTCTCTCTCTTATAAGATGCTGGAAATGATAGAATTACGTAGAACCTATAAAACCTGAAAATTTATATGAAATACATGAATTCTTGAAGCATTTTGCATTGTTTGTAGAGAGCGAGGTGTATGAGACATAATTTGATATGCAAAAACAGTGCACATTGACAATATATTTTTTGGAGCACGGAAGGCTACGAACACGGCACGGTGTCACACTGAATTGTAAGATTTGAAACACTCGAGAGAATTCATAAATCAAGATCCCACTTCTCGTTACTTTCTGCATCATTAATGAATGCTGAAATTTTGTGCACGTTTTCAGTTTGAAACGACACGGTGACAACAAATTGGTAGATGAACGTCCAATTACGCCTTTATCCTAAATCCCTTGGAAGCATCAAATTTGACGTTGAAAATTCAAAGGAATAAGCTTAATATACTTTCTATCATGTTCTCTCTTATGCACGCTTCACTCTCCACGAACGTTTGAAATATCGAAAAGCAGTTTAAACTCATTAAAAGCATGTTTGAGTTCAATAAACAGCAAATGTGACGCTGAAAGGCTCAATGACATTCACTCACTCCGAAAATGCTCTAGAGTCTAGACTACAGTGCTGTCAACTCTCGTATCCTTTCACACTGCATGCATCGCGTCTCCAACCAAATTGGTTAAGGTTTTCGCGCTTATTTGAAATTATTGCATGTGAAAAGCTATTGTGTAGAGCACATAATCAGAGTAAAGTTATTAAAAATAATTCTTTGCTTACAAGGAAGACTTATGAAGTGAAATTTCAATTATTTATTAGATTTTCTTCTTAAAAATAAATGACCGATATTAATTTCAAAGAAAATAATGTCTTTGTCATCCTAAATATGAATTTACAATTATTCCAAATGTTCTTATGCACTTTACATTTATTATTTGTTGTAAACATTTGACTATTAAATTCAATCATTTTAAATAAACACGCCAACGGTAAATAATCAGGTTGGCCCTTCGCGATGGGTTTTTTGCACTTCCGTGGATGGTCGAAATGAGTGAAAACAAGATGATCGTATTGACCTCACTGAAAGGATACCTTGCTTATCCCTGATAGTGAGTCTGAATTTCTTACAACACTCAGACTGGCCATAAAATAAGAGTCTCTCTGACTATGTGGAAGAAATTCTGAATGGCTCTTTAGACCATATAGAAGAACGGACTGGCTCTCTAAATTTTGACCTTCTAACTTTCACCATCCATTTTTCTCCGTGTAGGAAGGTTGATTGTGTTCATTTGATTTGGGTGTGTTGGTTGCTTTCGTTTGGGTTATTGCTGTTGGTCACGTGCGTTTGAGTTGGTTTGGGTGTCGTTGTATTTCCTCATTACCTTACTTCATTACTTTTACAATGGAAATTCTATCTCAGCAACAGAAGATTAAAATGATTCTCATTTATGGAGAAAGTGGCAGGAATATCAATGATGCTCTCACGCTTTATGCTCAACGCTTTCCAGAAAGTGTTACTTCACGCGCTTCTTTTTACCGGGTTGTCCGAAACTTCATCACTGACGGAAGTGTACAACGGAAAAAAAGGAAGCGTCAAATAACAGTTACTGTAGTTGATAATGAAATTGCAATTTTAGCTGCAGTCACTGATGACCCTCATGTTAGTACTCGACAACTAAGCCGCGATTCCGGAATGTCTCTATCCAGTAATAGATTTGATACTTTGACGATGATGCATTATAATAAATTTAAATTTAAAATTTAGAATTTAAAAATCTTCAAATTTTAAATTCTAAAATTTAAATTTATTGTCTTTATCCAGTGTTTGAAAGGTATTAAACCGTAATAATTATCATCCGTATCATATTTCACTGCATCAAGAACTTCATGGAAATGATTTTCAGAACCGAGTCACATTTTGTCAATGGGCGGTTCAGCAGATACAAGGAAACCCGAATTTCTATTTTCTAGTACTCTTCACAGACGAGTCGTCTTTCACAAACCATGTTAACGTTAATCGGCACAACATGCATTATTGGAGTGTAGAAAATCCACATTGGTTCCGTGAAGTTGACCATCAGCGTCCATGGTCTGTGAACGTTTGGTGTGAAATAATTGGAGATCAACTTATCGGTCCGTATTTTATTGATGGAAATTTGAACGGTGAAAAATATCGTGACTTTTCAGAAAATCAACTTCCAATATTGCTGGAAGACCTAAGCTTGGAAGTGCGACACAACATGTGGTTTCAACATGACGGTTGTCCAGCACATTATGCGGCAATCACGAGGAAAGTACTCAATCGCGAATTCAATGGACGATGGATCGGTAGAGGAGGTCCAGTAAATTGGCCTGCCAGATCGCCAGATCTTACGGCGCCGGATTTCTATTTGTGGGGTTATCTAAACAATCGCGTGTATCAAGAAGTGCCCACAACTCGTGATAACATGATCGAGCGAATCAGGTCTGCTTGTGCACAAATATCACCAGACACAATTCGCAGTTGTGTGGAATCTTTCAAAGCTCGGATTAACAAGTGCGTCGAAGTGCGAGGACACCATTTTGAGCACTTATTGTAAAATAATTAATCGAAATCAAGCATCCCTGTGGTGAGAGGCAAGGGGACTCACCGAAATCAAGCACCCCGATGGATGGTGAGAGGCAAAGGGGACTCACCGAAATTAAGCACCCCGAAGGGAATAGACAACTACTACGTCCGCGTCGTTATTCCTGGGTAGACTAAAAGTTGTGTCAACAATTTCGTTTTTCGCAATTGCAGCGCCATCTATCGCAAATCGAAACAAATTTTCCGAATAAAACTTACGTATTTCGTAAAGGAGAATCTGAATCTGTGATAAAAAATTGGGGTTGCTATTTGAAATTACAAAGTTACCCCCACCCCTGCCTCCTGTGAGGGTGGGGGTGGGGCAAATTTTAACAAATCTTTTTTCCCCCTCGAAAATAAAAAGTTTTTATTCCAGACATTTTTTCCGTAGGATGCGTATTTTTTGAGATATTTCGTTGTCTCAAGTTAAAAAAAACACCCTGTACATATATATATATATATATAATTTCGATTAGATATTTATAACTATTGTAATTAATTTTTTCGAATATAAGTCTTCACCGCATCTGGTTTCGAGTCTTCTTTGGCGGAGCATGCTTCCTATCCAGCATACTAGCTGGTCCGGCACGCCATGTCTCAAAGCCTCTCGACAGATGACTTCTGGAGGAGTATTGCTGAAGGCACCCTCTTTATCCAAGAAAGCGCCCGCAGCATACCCCTTTTGTTCCAACTGCTGCTCAAATTTTGCTACAACAGCATGAAGCGCAGTTTCTACCGAGCAGCCTGCCTGGAAAGCATGCTGCCCTCTATGCAGCGTGGAGGCCAAAAGCACCTCATCCCCAATGTATCTTTCGACCAGCTTCTCTAGCGTCTTCAGGATAAAAGATGTTAGGCTGATTGGTCGGAAATCTTTGGCACCAGTGTAACCCTCCCTCCCTCCCAGGTTTGGGTATGAAGGCCACTCTGCCATCCTTCCATGCCGATGGCACGTGTTTAAGGGCTATACTTGCCCTAAATAATTTCGTCAGAGGAGGGACGACCAAATCCATGCCTTTTTGTAAAAACGCTGGATAGATGCCATCCGCCCCTGGTGATTTAAAGGGGCAAAAAGACCCTACGGCCCATTCCACCTTTTTGTAATCAGTGACCTTAGCGGCGAAACTCCAGTCGGCCCTCTCCACCCCCTGGCCCCGGTCTTACTCCTCTTGGTCGGTTCGGATTCGCTGAAAACCCGGGAAGTGAACTTCCATCAGGTGATTCAGCGTTGCTTCTTCATCTTCGGCAAACTCACCATTATTGAGCCTTATGAGCCCGAGGCGAGCTTCCGGATTTTTTGCTAGGATCTTGTGGAGCCTCGCTGTTTCCGAAATATTTCCGATTCCTCGCAGAAGCCGCTCCAATCTTCCTGCTTATACTTCCTTATATTTTTATTGTATTCGCACTGGGCCGTCTTATAGATTTCCCAGTCCGAAGGCAATTTAGTTCTATTTGCCCTATTGTACAGCATTCTTGTCTTTCTACGGAGTCTGTCCAGGTGGGCGTTCCACCATTCTGCTCGCTTCCTAGACTTGATTGTGCTTGTAGGGCAATCGTTCTCATATGATGTTGTCAGAGCCCTTCACAGAAAATCCGCGGCGTGCTCCAACTCATCAATGGTACCATAGCTTGTGGGGAATTTCGCAAGCCTCCCTGCGAGTTCCTCTTTATATGAGTCCCAAAATCGGAGACTCTGCAATCCACTATCCTGCTCCTCAGTGCACCTGAACGTAGAGTCAAATCGAGAACCTCACTCCTGTTTTTAGTATGGAACGTGGAAGTATCACCACGATTCAGAATCTCGAGCTCTGTTCCTGCTATGTATTGAATTAAATATCTCCCTCTGTTATTGATGTTTGTGCTTCCCCACACCGTATGGTGAGAGTTCGCATCACAACCCAACAGCAGAGGAATCTTGTTCTCTTGACAATAACGAATTAGAGCCTCCACCTCTCTGGGAGGCGGGCGTCCCTCGGCATCGCCAGGAAAGTAAGCCGAGGCAATAAATACCTCTAGCCTTTCTCGGCTACTGCCCCTGAGTCCCACCTTAATAACGGTGAGATCTCTGGAGCAGAATTCAGACACCAAGATCGCATCCATAACCTTGCCGGCTATGCATGCCCTTGGCGTTTTTTCGCGTGGCCACAAATCCTTTCCCTGTATAATCAGGGTTCTTGCATTAGGACGATCCCTGGCTACACCACAGACATGCGTCTAGCTAGAACCGCGGAGGCGCCTTTGCTGAGGTGCAAATTAATTTGCGTCATGGAGATTCCCGTGTCAGCCATTAAGAGGCTACGTCGGGGCATCCCCGGACGCTTCTGGGACCCCTGCGGATCCTAGTTGGGTCACCCGGAAGGGCTTCACCATCTTCAATACTTCGCACCGCCTCTGGTGGGTTTCCCCCTACGGAGCCTCCCACTTTTGGCAGTGGTTTGGGAGAGGGACCCGAAACGGATCCCTCATCGTTTGTGTTTTGTTTTTTTGAATTATCGGGTAACATTTGTGTCCCACGAGAAGCCAGGGAAATAAGAAACACCCGCCACAGAGCCCCGCTTGCAGAGGGCGGGTCTACATACTATGGGATTCGACCTGGTGTCTCGAAGTCCCTGTTAAGGCACCTCTTTCGAGACCCCTACCGGTCCACCTCTGCTAAGGGGGGGCAGGCGCTCTTGATATGCCAGTGGGCTTTGCCATTACCCCCTGGAAGGACCGCTCCTTAGTTTGCGTCTCACCGACCAGAGTCCATTAGTTCCCCAAAGTAGCCACACCTCGCGACATAGCCCCTCAGGTTCAGCTATTCCAGATCTGTGGTCAATGAGCCCCGTAAGCCCTCCCACCAGCTACAAGGTCCCGCGATCCCTAGGGAGGGTAAATTGTATATTATCCAAAGTGATTTAAAAATTGTTCGTCTGTGCAAATCTATATGTTATTTATAAACAATTATATATGATCTACTTACATTTTCATTCCAAAAATGAGGTTCATTAACCTCTCCAACTAACCGCGAACTGTGGACATATTTTCTTATTTCAAACTGAAGCCTCTAGTCTGGTATATACATACTCTGTCATAATTTATGATTTAAAAAAATACAAATGTAAACATTTTTCAAGGGGTAACACCTCTCTACAGACCGTAAACAAGACTAACTTTGTGAATTATTTTTGAGAATATTAAAAAGGGAATATGATTTTTTTTAAAGTGTGTGTTTAAGCATATATTGAAGTATGGAAAAACATTTTTTTGTTTACATTTCTATACAAAATGGCGCCGATGCAAGTGATTTTGCGAAATTCCTTTTTTTAAAACGTCTCCAAGGGCGGACGGATTACTTGAAAAGTATGAGACCTGGAACGAAAAACAAAAAAAATTATAAATCTGTGTACCATTGGCTAAGGTACTACTTAGGGGTTTTCATTTACATCAAATTTTGTGAAAATGGCGCGACTTTTAAAAAAAAAAATCCAAATTTGAAGTCAATCCGTTCACTGATGCCCGAGTAATCTGTCCGCCCAGTTCGAAAAATGTGGTTCGAGAAAAACGCGTTTAAAGTTTTACTAACAAAAAAGCCATGAAATCTCATTCATACCTCTAATCTTTTATGCCTGCACAGACACACCCATACTATTTGTAATAGAAATC
This sequence comes from Andricus quercusramuli, assembly GCA_932178445.1. Classification (NCBI taxonomy): domain Eukaryota; kingdom Metazoa; phylum Arthropoda; class Insecta; order Hymenoptera; family Cynipidae; genus Andricus; species Andricus quercusramuli. The sequence continues at coordinate 3,324 of CAKNXH010039610.1, read as the reverse complement.
AGCGCTCCCTAGTTGACATTTAAAGAAACCCTAATGACCTCCTGACAAGCACTTTACCATTTCGACAGGTAAAAGAAATATAAAAGCGTTGGATCCGAGTGCGCCGCTGGAGCACTCAGTGCACGCTTCGAGGCGCTTCGGTGAAATCAAGATTTCGACCTGTTAACATTTTTTTTTGCAATGGGACCAAGTGCACATTGTTTTTAGGCCCCTAAAGTATATTTCAAGCTTAAAAAAAATCGACTTTTTGAAAATCCTAGAGTGGTGTTACCCCTTAATACATTGAGTCTGAAATGTGGATTTATCAGATATTATTTTTTGTAGAGAGTGTAACGATGTAAAATTAAGGTAAAACGTCCAGTCTTTGCCAGCTTAAGTGATTTGACTATCTTGAGAAATCTTATCAAATGGACAAAATTATTAGCATGAAAAAATAATTAATAATTTCAGACGCCCTCATATTTCAAAATTAATATGTAACAGCTACCTTAGCCAAATATATATTTACTTTTTAAGAATAAAATATGTGATTTTCCGCAAGGAAAGGGTCTTTTATGTCAATTGTAGTTTATGAGATATTCGCGTTATTGCACGGAAAAAAATTAGTTGTTGAAATTTTGAATGAATGAGTCAACCACTCTAGGATAGTGCTAAACGAAAGTACAAAATAATTTCAATGAAAATGTGAAGACCAGAGGAATAGAGTTCTTGAAACACTGGTACACTAATGCTTCCAAGCCAGTCAATGAAACTTTCGATGACTCCAAACGAGTTTTTAGAAAACAGTATAGCCAAGTTAAAAAATATATATTTCGTGGTTATATTTACTATATTGTTATTCACATAGACTCACGCTTGAGTTATATTTATTTTTACAGATACACACGAACCTATGAAAAATCGAAATAAATTTTGCGGCGAGATTCGAACTACCTAACACCTACCGAACGCAACCTATCCCTAAAAACTAGACCCCACGGCTAACTTAACACATTGAATATTTTGCAAAGATTCCAGTAAAGAGCCAAATTTAAATCCGCGCTCATTTTTGCATTGCCGGTGACCGCGACTCCATTCAGACTTACACATATATCACTTCACCTGAGCGTCACTACGTGTTAATACAAACATCCAATATGACTGTACATTGTAAATATGTAGATATGTAGAAGACAGTCAACGAATTCTTCGACAACTTATAAATCAGTTATTCGTTTCTGTGCTAGAGTTATTGTATAGCCAAACATTAAATTTAAATACCCTAAAAAATGTGCAGAAGCAAAAATAAAATGAAAAAATGACCATTTTTACACACACAAAAATATTTTTTATAAAGAAAGTACGAAAGCTGAAAGTACGTCTTCCCGGTCTCATTTCTGTCCGGGAACAGTGGATTTTGTGGCCTGCTAGAGTTAACGCTATCTCTGATTGTCTGCGAGTTTTTTGTGGCTCGCTAACGTAGCAACCTGACGTAGCTACGCTCAGTATTGTGTACTTAGCCTCTGAAAAATATTTATTTTGACAGGAGAATGGAAAACACAGAACGTCGATGTGTTCAACCTCAAAACGAGGAAGAAGTATTACAAAAAAATATTTAAAAAAAAAGATGTGTTTTTGATACCCGCCCCGACCAGTAAAACCTCGGCTCCGCCTCGGCTTTGCAAAAGTCGGGCGGGCGACCGAATCTCATGCATCCGCTCAACTGATAGAGCAGCAGCGGCGCTACGCAAGGTGGCCGGGAGCGCGTGCTGCAGCAGGCCACAAAAGACAAAACATTCAAGCTTGAAGCCGACAACGCATTTTATTAATTAACGTTAACTATTAAACGTACTTTCGGCTGGGGATGAAGAAAAATAGTATACGACACACGGCCAGAAGTATTGGATGCCCTGGCGTGCGTGATATGAGGCCTCGGCTTTGCCTCGGCCTTCATATCACACAAGCCCGGAAATCCAACTTTCTGGCCTTGGGTCGTAATATACTATTATTTTATTTTTTAATATTAAGGGCTAACATTTTATCTGAGTCTTCTACTGATGTGTCACTATAAGAAAAAAATATTAGTTCAAAGGATATTTCAAAAAAGGTATTTATTCTGAAGAATGAAGGACGACATTTTACGGAAAACTTAGTTATGCATTTTTGCCCAAAAATCATATTTTATTTATGAAAAAAATAAAGTCTTACATTATTTCTACTAAAAATTATGAAAAAAATTATTCTGAAGAAAAAATAATCAATTTGGAGTATAATAGTAATTTTTGACACGCCGTGCGCAAGGCTCGATATTGTGCACGCTAGCCTATGCTAAATCAAGCTTTGCACACATCTTATTAAAAAATACCGTTCGATACATGTGCGAGATTTAGCCTTGTGCACATCTCACACAGGGCTAAAATCACATATTTTATTACTATATTCTTCACTCTGGAATCAAAATATACTCGTAAAGAAAAAATTCAACCCGACACGGAAAAAAGTGGATCGTTAGAAGAAATCTCTAAACCAGTAGTTCTAACTATATTAAATTGAACCGCAGCTTTTCGATGGTGAATTTTGTTAAAGTTACTATTTTTTGTTCAGGTATGTTAAACTGACTTTTTAAAAGAGTAGAATTAACAATTTCAAATAGTATGCTGCACTGCACCACTTGGTAACCGTCCATAATCAGCGAGAAGAGGTAACTATTTCGTGTAGTAAGCCTTCCTTCTGTGAAGAGTAACTTTACCGATTTCGCATTGTAACGCGTATATGTATATGTACGTATATGTATATATGTGACCGGCCGCGAAAAAAGGGACCTAATGCGTCAAAGCTGAATTTTACAGGACGGGCGATCGTAGCAGAGCCTGCAAGCCAGCATTTAAGTAGTGGGGATGCGTCCACGAAAAGCATCCCCTCCACTTACCACTACACTTTTAGGCACGAGCCAGTGGATCTCACGGACACGTCGCGTATAGCTTTTTGGTAAGTGGTGGGGCTGGCTTTCGTAGGCCTCTTGTTCGCTCTCCACGTACGCTTATCATGCCTATGTTTGTAGCTTAATAACAAGAAAAGTAATTAACTTGAAAAATTTCTGATTATTGGAAATGAAACAGTAACTCTGAAACTATCGATTGGCGTAAGAAAATGAAAATCGATTTTTTCCGCATTAGGTCCCTTTCTTCGCGGGTGGTCACCTATGCACTGCACGCATTCTATACACAACCAAAAATGATGTAAAATGTCGATCGATTGGAAAAGGAAAACATTATTTTATATATGATTACTGCACTTAATTAACGATTATTCTTATACAATTGCAAGCACACAGACTTACACATA
>CAKNXH010039605.1:0-14787 GCA_932178445.1 Andricus quercusramuli | reverse complement strand
GCAGCAGTCTCCGTTGCGCACTCGAGGCCTGACATTGTTCTCCAAGAATTCGAGAAACGAACTATATTCGTGATTGAATCCTCGGCTCCGTCCGAATACAACATCACTGCAAAGGAGAAAGAAAAAGAGGAGAAGTATCAAGACCTTAAAAGAGAGCTGCTCTCGGAGGTGCTAAATTATCACTGGTTCGTAACCTTAAAGCCATACCCGCGTGCCTTTTATATGTGTATGTTATATGTGTATTTTATATGTGTATGTTATATGCCAAGGCACTTGCGAGATGGATGCAGAAAGCTGTCATCCTTGGGTCACTTCGTGTTCTCAAGACACACGAGGATTTCGCCGGCCTATCGTTGTGATTTCGTCGTGCCCTGTGACTGCCCATCTCACGGATGTGAGACGTGGCCATAGGTGTATTTTACCGCGGTTCTACTGAGGGCAATTGACATTCTCTTTTTAGATGGCAGTTGCTCTTAGTGTTACCCTGCGGTGGTTGTTTAACTTTTTTTAAATTATATATATATATATATATATATATATATATATTTGTTTTCAATACCCTTTGTAAATGTCGACAGAAAATAAGAAAAACTGATTTTTAATTAACTGTATGAACGCTGCGCTTGGCTTTAATGTGAACAAAACAAAATGTTAATTCAGCCCGAAGGTATTTCATGGCATGATAGCATCTCGATCTCAAAAAATTACTATTTTATACCCATTCTAATAAATATGAGATAATATATAGTGTCTAAACACTCTCCGAAAGATAATAATTGCAATATTTAACTCTCGCTACACGTTTCTGTCGTGATAAGAAGAGTGCTTTTTAAACAAGATCGAGGCTATAAGACGCAGCGACTGGTTGAAAATGTTTTCCCAACTTCACCTGAGGTCGTTTTCGTTTAATGCGGGTACAATTTGTCGTGTATCGATCCGTGGCTGAAGTTTCATTTAAATTGAAATTGTACTTCTTGTACTCACAATTGGAAGGTGGCCTAATAAGATTCTGAGTTATAACTTTCACAGCTTCTGCGTCCCGAAAAGGGCCACTTAGAACCATTAACGGCACTAAATTATATTATTGTGCTCTAGGATTAAATTTCTCGCAAGTTTATACCTCGGATTGTGTTTTCGAACAAAAGAGAAATTATATAAGTAAGTTAAAGGATAAAACTAATTTGAGGCAATAAGACCATAAATGATTTCAAATTTATACTGAAACAAATATGATACGTAACTCTGTTATTAACGGGTATGTACTTTTTTAGTTTCTAATCCCCATAGAAATGAAGTACAGGTTTCGTACATACTTTTCTCGTCAGAACTTAACGCAGTGAAGGAAATAAATAGTTAAAGATTCAATTATTGCACATTAGGGCGTATCGAAAAAAAAAGTTGTTCGCGCGAAGTTCTAATGGCAATGAAAACTTTCTTTTGAGAGTCAAAAACACTCCCCTAAAGTTCTATGAAAAAAAAATTTTCCTTCTGTCTCCGCATCGTGGATATAGCTAAAAATCACAAAAAATGAAGCACTTCTTCAAATTTGAACAGGAAACATTTTTTTTTTAGATTTAAATTATCAATAAAAATAATTAAAATCAAGTTGATTTATGCCTGTATAGCGATAATTCCATTAAAGTATTTTTTACTCTCCCTAATTCACTTTGAAGTTTCAAAAAATCGAAAAAAGTCGACTTTTTCGCAATTTTCTTAGACTCATGGTAAATTTGTCGACTATTTGACCATATAATTTATGATGTAAGTTAATCAGAAAGTATTTACAATATGTTGCAACAATAATATATAAGAAATGTTGACATTAAAATAATTTACATTGACTTTGAATTACAAGAAAACATTTAAAAGTGGTATATTGCTCTTTATTTGACAATACCCGTGCAGAAATCGCCATATATATTACCGATTACCGACTAGGGCCTGATCTGATGTGTACTATCTGGTCCTGATAGGAAGAATTCTGTGGCCCTGACTCGTACCAGACCGAGCTGTGTATTGTGACGTCATACAGTCTCTTCGCAGCGCCATCTTAAGCCATATGCGCTAGATGTAATATAACACGAGCGGATCCGTCCAGTCCGTGTCATGCCACCCACCACTGAAACCACAATGCGCGCTCAGCCAATGAGCCCGGCAGTGTTCAAGCGGTTCGAACTCTTCTTGTTCACGTTACAGTACACTGTACAGCACAACAGGCATTACAGTGTCTGCAAGTATCAACGAAAATGTTAAACGCCCTGCCACACAAAGTAACTAACACTTATTCCAAGTTATTTAGAGATTTATATTTTTGCTTTCTCATTAGGTAAAATTGCAATTCTTATTTAATCCTAATGTCTTATTAGGGTGAATTTTATTCCTTGAAGGGTTATCTACAAGGAGGATTATTTCTCAGTGCTTCGAATGAAGCTTTATCACAAGCTGAAGTTAAGCAGTGTTGGGCGCGGTTAGTATTCGGATGGGTGACCGTTCGGGAATAATACTACTGTGTTGCTGTAGGCGGTCGTGGGTGTGGTGAGCCCACACTTGTAGTTATTTACTACAAGAAACTATCCACCTAGAAACACTACCCGAATCGGGTAGTGTCACGCCTACCCCTAGAGGCTCGCCGAAAGGGAAATGACTTAATGGTATAAAAAAAAAACCAAGAAAATCGAAGAAGCCTTCGTAATTCTAAAACATGGCCAAGTAAACTCATCAGAAGAGTCACAACTGTCTATACATAGTTTTCCTGAACTCCCTAAACTACCGAGCCACAAGAATATAGGGCAAAAACGCTTCTATTCGACAAAAAAGAAGCAAAAGCCACGTGATCGCAGTCTGTCAAAACCAACTGACATGCAGAAGCTCTTGATTCAAGCAGCTATGAATTCAGTAGGTTTGACTTGCGAAGTTATTCACACTGATTGTGATCATGAGTATGCTGAATAATCATATTATATATAATCATGTGTATTAATTATTTAATATATTATTTTAATTTAAATTCATAATGAATGAATGATTAAATTAATTTATAATGAGCTTGAATTTGATGCACGTGGGTGACTTGTAAACTTAATTTTTATTAACAAAAAATAATTATTTATCAACAAATTATTATCCTTTTGTAAAGTTAATTTCAGCATTAAAATTACATGCTTTTAGCGACAAGGTGATGGTTGATAATGAAAATTTGTCATCCGATATTATTAGTTTATTATATAAACAAGTCATACAAACAAATCCATAGTGTCGGCATTTATAATGAATAATAAATCTTTTTTCTTTTCATTTCACTAAAATTATGTTGCCGTGAATGTTTAAGTAGAAAAAAGAGAACGGATCTCGATGTTGCTACGTCCAAACTTTTTTAAATATCTTTGTCTCTTTTAAATATTAAAGTTGTAAAAACTGATTCAGGTAATATCATCACTGATTGGTTTCGTAAAAATACTTATTCTGGTAGATACTTGAATTTTCTTTCAAACCATCCAATTATTATTATTATAGATTAGCAGTTCGAACTCGAAAGTTCATTGCCTCATCTACCCGAGACCGCCACACATCTCTATCCTGTGCATCCTCCATCCAGTTTAAGTAATCATGTCCTAGTTCTTTTAAATCATCCCTTACATTTTTCTCCCATCTGTTTCTCGGTCTGCCTAAGGGTCTCTTACCAATCGGTTTCCCTCTTAAAACTTGCGCCACTGTTCTTTCATTTCCCATTCTTACTACATGCCCCGCCCATCTTAGTTTACGCGCTTTCATTACTCTATTAATATTTGCTGACCCGTAGAGAGCATGCAGCTCATCATTATGCAGTTTTCTCCATTCACCGGTCTCTTCGTCCCTTTTTGGACCATAGATTTTTCTAAGTGCTTTATTCTCAAAAACTCTAAACCTATTCTCCTCTCCTTTCGTCAGCGCCCACGTTTCGCACCTGTATATGACGACCGGCATTATTATTGTTTTGTAGATTCTGACTTTGATGTTTCTAGATAGCAATCGTGATTTTAATAGTGTGTTTGCTGCATAGTAGCATCCATTGCCAGCGTGCAGTCGCGCGTTGATTTCCGTTTTAATCTTATTTTCGCTAGTTATAATTGACCCGAGGTATTTAAACTCGCTAACCCTTTCGAATTTCATATTTCCGGCTGTTAGATCCCCGTCTTGATTACTTTGTTCAGATCTGACGACGGTCATATATTTTGTTTTCGTTTCGCTAACCTCCAAGCCAATATCTTTGGCTTTTGTGATCAAGATTTCTGCATTTTTAGCTACCGTTTCTTTATCATCCCCTAGTATGTCGAGATCATCCGCATATCCAAGAATTTGTATTACCACATTGAGGGTAGCACCGGTCGGATTCGCCTGCACTTGCCTAACCACGTATTCTAAAACTAAGTTAAAAAGGACGCACGAAAGTGCATCGCCCTGTTTCAGACCATCGCGGATCGAAAACTCTTCAGATAACCTTCCGTTTACGCGTATTCTTCCCCTACTGCCGCTTAAGCAAATTTCGATAAGTCTAACCAATTTTCTTGGCACACCCAAGAACTCTAGGATCCAGTACATTTGTCTAATTGTGAACATTTGATCGCTTGTAGATCGGTTTCGGCGGAATCCACACTGGTAATCCCCAATGATTTCCTCGGCGAAAGGAGTTAGCCTACCTACGAATACTTTGGACAGGACCTTATAACACGACGACACAAGTGAAATTCCCCGATAATTGTTACAGTTCATTTTATCGCCTTTTTTAAAGATAGGAATAACAATAGAGTCATTCCATTCCTCTGGAATGCATTCTGTTTTCCAAACTGTGCGTATTAATTTACAAATTTGTCTTTTGAGGCAAGGGCCTCCATTTTTTATCAGTTCAGCCGGTAGGTCGTCGATGCCCGCGGCTTTGTTATTTTTCAACTTCTTTATGGCCATTTCTATTTCTATATGAGCAGGATCATCAATTAGTAGATCAGCAGTGTGGATTTCGCCGAGATTACCTTCAACGGGGGCTTCGCGTACATTTAATAGTTTATCGAAATATTCTTTCCATGAATTCAGTCTCTCTGTCGCGTTGGCTACTAGGTTGCCATTTTCGTCCCTCATTACTTCCGTTCTACTTTGAAAGCCTTTCCTTATAAAATTGATTCCCCTGTACATCTCGCGCGGATTATTCTGTTTATTATGCGTTTCTATTGCTAGTATTTTATTCTTTTCCCACTCCCTTTTCTTGGATCTATAGAGCCTATTTGTACTTTTACTAATCTCGAGATACTTCTTATGTGTTTGATCGCACTTATTTTGTAAACTACTTAGTCTGGCCTTCCGACGTTTTTCAAACCCGAGTTTGCACTCTTCGTCATACCATGGTTTGCTTTTTGTTACTTTCTTTAAACCTATCGTAAGTTTCGCGGCTGTCTTTACCGCCTTTTTTATATTGCTTCATAGGGTTTCCGGGTCCTCCTCGTAATTATTGTTATCGTCTCTCTGTTCTTGGAGAGCGTCAAAGCTATTAGAAATCTCAACTTGATAATTTAATGTTTCTGTTGCTGTTTTGTACTTATCTATATTGAAACGAACTGTTGGCTCTGTGCGGCTTGTTTTCTTACTGATCGCTAGCCTAGATCTTAGTTTTACTATCACGAGAAAATGGTCTGAATTTAAATCCGCTCCCCTGTACGATCTTATATCGAGAATGTTTGTATGACGTCTTCTGTCAATTAGAACGTGATCAATCTGATTGTGAGTGTTACCATCCGGTGATCTCCAGGTGGCCTTATGTATATTTTTATGCTTGAAATATGTGCTTTTGACAACGAGTTTCTTTGAAGAAGCAAAGTTTATTACTCTAGTTCCATTATCATTACTGACGTCATGCAAACTTTCTGATCCTATTGTAGGCCTATACATCGGTTCTTTTCCAATTTTCGCGTTGAAATCTCCCAATACTATTTTTGCGTCAAAAGTTGAGAACTTGTCAAAAACCTGCTCGATTGTTTCGTAAAAGAGATCTTTAGTGTCTTCGTCTTTGTCCTCGGTGGGGCAGTGCACGTTGATTAATACCTGTTTGCTGAAAATACCCTTCAGTACAATGTATGATAACCGATCGTTAATGAATTGCATGTCGACAACCGCTTGCGAAATTCGTTTATTAATAAGAAAACCGGTCCCCAGTGTGCGCCCCTTAGCTCCCCCGAAGTGAAAAGTATAGTTATCCTTAGAAATTGACCCTAAATCTCCCGACCAGCAGGTTTCTTGAAGTGCTATTAAGTCAGTTCGGTAATCATTTGCTATCTTAATGAGTTCGCTTAATCCGCCAGTATATAGACTACGCACGTTTAGAGTTCCCACCCTTAGATCTTTAACTGTAGTTTTTTGTTTTTGCAAGTTAGCCATGGTAGTATCAAGATAATCCGCACGTTAGGATCCTATTCCGATCGTAGGTGAGTCCACTGTCCCAGGAGTGATAACCCCCATACCTCCCTAGGTCTAAGTATGGGAGCTTTCCGACCCTGACAAGGACCATGTCAACTTGTCGTCAGACACATTACAGTTTCATCCTCGTATCCTAACGCCCCCCTGCAAGGCAGCGTGCCTATACTGGCATCAGTACCCCTTTGACCCTATACAGGCGAATCATTCCACACATCCCTTGCGGGCAGTGTCATCGCTGCGGTGTCCAATGGGCAGCAGGATTTTTTCCTTACAAGATTTTTAGTTTTGGTTCGGGTAGTGTTTCTAGGTGGATACACGCTGCACCTCGGCCTGCCAGGACCCACCCATTGCGTATGAACGCAACTGGTGGGTCCCCCCAAGCCATGGTCATCGTGTTTTCTACCAGTGCTAGGCCAACATCTTAGGCTGGGCTCACCACACCCACGACTGGTTCCTATCGGCTGTCCGCAGTAGATTACACGCTACAATAATAAAAGAACATAATGATAATTTTAGACAAAATCCTAAAAACCAAAAAATCATAGCAAAACATCAGGTTGGAACAGGATATTTGATTGATTGGGATAATGTTATAGTTTTACATCATGAACCTGATGAATTTAAAAGAATAATAGCAGAAATGTTTTTTATAAAAAAAAACAACAATAATTGTTTGAATATAATTTCAGATCTTAATAATTATAGTACAATATATAATATAATTTTGGATTCTCTAATTTAATTTAAAAAAATTGAATTTTTTTCAAAATTCTAAATTGATGAACTTTTTTAATTAATCGGTAATAGTAATATTTTAAATTTTTAAACAATGTATAATTTTCTTAATAATTTTTAATTGTACAACTCTTTGAATTTTAATATAGTAATTAGATTTATATAGAAACTATAGTACCTTACGATATTAATTGATGATACGTCATTGCCAATTCTATCTTTGTTAAGATTTCTCTTCCTCTCTTTCTCAATTTTCTCTACGAAAAAATGAAGCAGAAAAGTCGTGAAGTCTTTGATTTTACGACTAAATTAACTAAAGTAATAATTTGTTTGAAAAAATGAATTTGAAGAATTTAAGAAATTTTAAAGTTTTTTAAAGAAGTTAACAAAATTTCAACAACAAAAAATGAAGCTCTTTAAGGTAAATTTTTTAAATCACAATTTCTAACCACAAAAGAGAAAATTTTCTATTTAAATGATATTAATTAAAACTAATATTACTTCATATATTTATAGTGATGAAGATGAGGAAAAGGAATCTGAAATGATAACTAAGATGTTTGACGAACTTTGGAATTTAACTTAAATTATGTCCTGATAAGGAAAACAACCGTTTTCGAAACGTTGACAGCTGAAATATATAAAGGTTTTTAACAACTAATCTACTTTCTTTGGTCTGAAGTATGTCAATTTACCATCTATATATATTATTTTTATAAATTTATATTACTCAGACAAACAACATCGCTCTAACACCATCATTGATCTAACTAGTTTTAAGAGTTTGAACAGAATTTTCATATAAACCGAAAGGTATGTGTAAATAAAGATATATTTATATATATACTATCGTTGTAATTAATTTTTTTTGCATATATTGATAGAGGTAATTATTTTTTTGAGCTATTATTTCTACACATTTGTTTGGTGCATTTTTAGTTGAAAAATAGTTTTAGGAATTGTAGATTTCTTAATTTTATGAACAATATTAATGCAAAATAAATTCTCCAAAATTGAAACGAACCAAACAGATTTGTAGACAATCCTTCAAGGAATATAATTCACCCTAATAAGACATTAGGATTAAATAAGAATTTCAAATTTACCTGATGAGAAAGCAAAAATATAAATTTCTAAATAACTTGATATTAGTGTTAGCTACCTTGTGTGAGAGGGCGTTTAACATTTTCGTTGATACTTCAGACAGTGTAATGCCTGTTATGCTATACAGTATACAGTGTACTGTAACCATATAAACATTTATAAATAAATCAACAAACGAAATACTGTATAATTGGGCGCAATGTTATATCTGTTGTGATAGGAAGAGTTCGAACCGCTTGAACACTCCCGCGCTCATTGGCTGAGCACGCATAACCTTAATTTTTGTTTTCCTTCGTGTTGTCGTGGGAGTGTTCGACCGTATTGTATATTCTTAACACATTAATAATAAATGCCAAAATTAAGGAGCACACCGCGAGTTCGCAAACATCGTGCCATCAGCAAAATTTCGTATTTACGCGATGAAAACGAAAGCAACGAAGGTAAGTCTTTTATGGTATTACATTTTTTATGGTATTATTACATTTTATGGTATGTTTAATTGTATTGTACTTGATCCAAGTTCTAACCTAAACATTCGATTTCCTCATTTTAGTCAAAAAAATGATTATTTGATATTTTTTCGCTCTGGAGCGCTTTTTTGTAAAACGAGTAGTTGCAATGTTGAGGTTATATTTTGAATTCTACGTTTAAAGTTAAGCATGTTATCGCTCCAGTGGCGGCGGAAGGGGTACTATTTGTATATTAAAATGAGGAAATGTAATTTTGAGATCAGATTGTACTAATAATGCAAAACAGTTTCAGATGTTGATGATGATGCAGATGATGAGGAAGAAATGAATGATGATGTGAATCAGATTGATAACCATATTTTACAGGATAGAATCGTCATTGAAAATGATAATCTCGTATCTGACAATGAAGTGAATACAGATTTAGATAAGTAAATACAGTTGTTTTTAAGATAATATTCATATGTTTACAAATAAATTTTTATGATCTTATTTAGAATTTAGAAACACTATCAAAATTTTCTATGGTACAGGTCTTCACTCAAGTATCGATGAAAAATTGATGGAACAGAAGAAGGAGCATTAGAGGTTGTATTTCGAATTCTACGTATAATGCAAAGAGTATTGAAATTGTGCATTTTGTCGCGTTGCTCTATAACCACACTTCTATTCTAAAAAAGAGTATATGTACAGAGCGAAAATATATCTGGTTATAATACTTGTTGATAAAAACCTGGAATTGTCAGGGAATTCTTGTATACCCACAAATACCTGGAAATATAAATACTAAAATTACATCTTTGTTAAGTCCTCTGTGCTTCTCCAGTTTTTGATCAACTCTTCATTTGTAATGAAAAATCAGCTAATTTTAATACTTTTTGTTTGAAACGATTGTTTGGATTCTAACCCAAGCATTCGAAAAAATCGTTTTACACAAAAATGAATAAAATTACCCAATTTTTCGCTGTGGATAAATACTTGATTTAAAACAACTAGGGGTAGGTCAAATTTGTCTAACAGAGATGTAATTCTAGTATTTATGGAGTAAATTGAGGGAATTCAGTTTGAGGTTAGGGCCTGGTTCCAATGCCCTTAAGAAAATTTATATCTGGGAAACTCTAGAAATACCTGGCAATAACCTGGAAATTTGTTTTTTTTTTTAAGATAGAATTCATATGTTTATAAATAAATTTTTATGATCTGATTTAAAATTTAGAAGCACTATCAAAATTTTCTACAGTACAAGTCTGTACTTAGGTATTGATAAAAAATTGATGGAAAATTAGAAATTATATATTACTATAAAAAAAATTGTATCAAATAAATATTTATGAAAACTGTTAATATAAGTTGAAAAATGTATTTATGTATGTATGTGGCTTAGAACAGGTGCAAGTCGATCGAATGTTAAAAATCTTGAGACGAAGACTTTTGCCTGATTTACCCAAATCGTCCAAAATGTTTTTAGGAACGTCTTCTGCGGTCCACGACATAAAGAGCATGCAAGGCACCGACGGATCGATTGGGGAATATGTTTACTTCGGCATTCAAAAAGGATCAGAAAAATGCATTCGAAGGCGACAATATTTTTACAAGTCAATGCATATGGTATATCTTTAACCGAATCTGGCGAAAAGGGTTTTTGGGTTTTATCAGCAAAGGTTCATTACAAACCTGATATTTACAAGCCGTTTGCAGTCTTGATTTATTACGGAAATTCAAAATCTGCAAATGTAGATGATTATTTGCAAGATTTTATTACAGAAGTAAATAATTTACAGGACAATGGCGCACGAATTTCGAATCAACTCTTCAATGTTTGTATTCAGTGTTTTATTTGCGATATGCCAGCCAGAGCTTTTTTAACAGGTACGAAAGGTCATGTAGGTTTTTACGCCTGCGAGCGATGTGAAATGAGAGGTGTAAAAGAAGGAGGTGTAACGCAATATCCTCTTATAATTTGTCTAGATAGGACGGATGATTCTTTTAGAAATCGCAAGCAACGTCGTCACCATAATTACACATCTCCGCTTTTACGAATAAGACCACTGGTTAATATGGTTTTAATGTTTGTGCTTGACTTCATGCACTTATTTTGCGAAGGGATAATGTAACGACTCTTATTGCAATGGTTTGTCAATCCTGGACGTGCAAAAGTTAGTCACCGAATGAAGGCGGAAGTACCCTCATGAATTTCAGAGGAAAATGCGGTCGTTGGATTGTCTTAAAAAGTGGAAGGCAACGGAATATCAATTTTTTCTTTCATATTGCGGCCCAATAGTATTGTTAAATATACTTGAAGCTAATCGTTTTGAAAACTTCTTACTTTTACATGTTGCTTGCAGGATTTTCTGTAATGATAATCTAATCCAGAAATATCAACAGCACGACAAAATGTATTTGCAGAGGTTTCTTTAAGCTTACGGAATCTGTATTCAAGAATACAAGTCATGAATATGCATTGTGCAATTCATGCTGCCGATGATGTGTTAGCAATGGGTTGCAACTTCAGTCGAATTTCTGCCTTTTCATTCGAAAATTTTCTTGGAAAGTTAACCAGTCTCATTCGTACACCGTTCCGCTTTTTTAGCTCAAATTTGTAGATTACATGAATTGAGCCAAATAAATCCACCGAAGTCTGAAATACCTTATCGAGTTCAGATTTTAAAATCCGTTGGATTAAATGTCTTGAAAGCTAAATACAAAGAATGTATCTTGACAACGAAATCTCCCGATAACTTTGTAATGCTTAAAAACAAGTCGCTTTTAAGAATAAAAAAAATTACTCGAATACAACAAGGCGTAGAATAGGAGGGTAATCATTGGAGGATAAAGCGGTCCTTATTCATATATCCAACGGATTCCAAGGATTTATATATGTGGTGAAACGATCAATTTAGCCTACGCCTGACAGTAGGCTAGACGTACACATAGAGGATACCCGACACAGCGGTAGCCATCAAACAGGCGGTAATAGTTCCGTGCAAGAACGCTAGGAAGTGTCGAGTCGGTTCTCCCGCGACCTACCTCAATCGCCTAGGGTATAAGAAGGGAGGAAAGATCCAGAGCTGGCACTCTCGAGTCGACTACGGGTAAACCGAAGTCGACTGCCGGATAATCCGACCGAACAGTTGTCTGCTCTGGAAGGATCTAAGTCCGTAGTTTTTGGAAATCCAGGTACGCTGAACCAGGCTCTGGAAATCATTTTTTGAACCTTTTTCTGATCTCTTGGGCACGCCTACCGGCTTCAAGATTGCATCTGCTTTTTCTTTTTGTTTTTACCTGTGATTATTTGCTTTGTGCTAACGCTGGGCATGCCATTCCAGGCTCCAGCCATTTCTTCTTTACAGGTTTTGTTTCTTTGGGTGCACGAAACCCCTAGATATTCTTCCATTTGTTTTTATTATTAGAGCATGCTGAACCAGGCTCTGGAAATCATTTTTTGAACCTTCTTTCTGATCTCTTGGGCAAGCCTTACTGGCTCCAAGATTGCATCTACCTTTTTACCTGTGATTATTTGCTCTGTGCTAACGTTGGGCATGCCATTCCGGGATCTAGCCTTTCTACTTTCCAGATGTTGTTTCTTTGGGTGCACAACACCTCCAGATATTTTTTATTTGTTTTTTAGATTGTCAGGGCATGCTAAGCCAGGCTCCTGACATCTTTGTTTTTTGATACCGTTCATTCTGGGCAAGCCATCATAGGCGCCAGCTTTCTTTTATTTCTCTTGCGATAGATCCGGGTACGCTGTATCAGGCTCCGGAAGATAGGTTTACAGGCGATACAGTGCATCGCATATTAAATGTTATCCGCTGCATAAATTGTTTAAGTTTAGGATGCTATTTTCCGTAATACAACGAAAAATGTACGGCTTCAGTTTTATGTAAAATGAATACTCTCTAGAAGATTTTAGACTGAAATCACGAAGCTTATTCGCGCGTGATAATTTACCTTATGATTTAGAGCCAACGGTGCTTATTGATGCGTGACATTGTACTTCACGAAATAACACTAAGCCTTATTCGAGTGTGATCAATCACATTAAGACTGAATAGATTGTAACCGGAACGACTACATATTGCACCAACTTCGCAACAGACTATATATTTTGAATAAAGCACTGATTTTTTTATTAATTAAAACTGACTGTATTTAATAATCTTCTCCTTTCTGGGTCCAAACTAATTCTACCAGGGCTTAGGGCTAGGTAACAATAATATAGTAAAAAAAGAACTCTGTCAGTGAGAACTGAACAATAAATCTAGCGAAGAGTTATTTACTTACGATATTAACCATGTAAAATGTAAAATGGTCAAGTTAAAATTGAACTTGAATGAAAGAGGTCCACAACGAGTTTATTGGATGCCACTCCTACACCACTAGTAAAATAACATTGGAGAAATCGATAGTGTATATATCGAATAATATTGTGTTCAATATCTTAAAATATTCAATTGAGATTTATCCTTAAGTTACGAAACGTTAGAAGGAATTTTTGTTTTCAAAAAATATGTCTAATTTCCGAATTTAATGTGATATTACCAAATGGTTTAATGTTCTTAACTTTCTGTTACTGGTGTGTAAAAGCTTGTAAATAGAGGAAATATCTATCAATTATTTGAATATGCATTGATTTAAATTTAAATTTCGCGCGCTTAATCGCGGATCTCGAATGTCGTTGATTGGTCCTGCGCGAGCCTCATTGTCAGTGACGGCAACGTCAAAAAAATAATGCACACATTTATGACCGAAATTCACGAAAAATATATACTCTAATTCTCTTGAAATCCACTGAATTTTACTACAGAAGAAAACGTTCATATTTGTTAAGCAATTGAAGTTGAATTCTAATATTGAAGTCAAAATAGAATTGTTTTGAAATGGTTCAACTTGTACAATACCTACTCTTCAAGGTCACCAACATTGCAATCGAGGCAACGTTGAAATTTCTTGACGCGAAATTTTCGCACAGATTCGTCGATTTTCGTTTATTCTCTCTCATTTCTATGTTCAATATTGTGTTCTTCTGCGGTTTTAATAGCTCATTTTTGATAAAATTTGTATGTACCCTAGTTTGAAAAGCTTCTACGCCGTGACTTATAACGGTATGTATTTTACATCGTTGCAAATTTTTTCTGTCGCATAACCTCACTTTTAAAAACATTAATCTCACGTGTTATTTTTGGACGAGGAAAGCACAAGGAAATGCGTGAGGATTTTTGAATTTCTCGGGGAAATCCTCGAGTCAGATAATTATTATATAAAAATAGGACGACGATTTCCTCGAGGATTTTTTTCAATAGAATTGTTCTATTCTTGCCGGTAAGTTTCAAATGTGCAATTCTTTATTTTTTTACATTTCTAACAATCACTCAACACAATCCTCATAATCAAATTAAAAAAAAGCTTTGATAAAGGGAATTTATTAGTTAATTTCTCATTTGTCAGAAACATACCTTTGCGACAAAACTTATAGGAAATATCTCCAAAAACTGTTAACTTCATTACAATAATTCTAATTTAGGTAGTAATATTCAAGGTAAAAAAAGTTTATTATCTGTAATTATAATATTAGCAGGGTGCACAGTCTTCCCCTTTTTTTCTTAGTTTCCCCTTCTTTCTTGAAATTTCCCTTTTTTCTCTATTCTCAAAAAACTTCCCCTTTTTCCCCTTTTCTCTTCAAATATACGATATTTTAAATTGTAGCCAGTATTGAATAATAATTAAATCAATGATAGCATTCAAATAAATTATTTATGAATAAATAAGGTACACGTTTCAAGTGCAGTCCATTAAAAATAAGTAATCTTTACAAAAATTTGAAGATGATACATTTTAAACCTTTTGCGCTGTGAACCCTGTATTAGCCTTAATCAGTTTTCATATTATTTCATAGTTTTTGCAGTGAACTGAAAATGTCGACTATAGTGCTCACAACGAAACCATTCCAGTTGGTGAATTTTATTGCCGCGGTGTTACGTCCTGAAGGAAACAAACTTACCTGTTAAAAATAATTAATTAAAAGGTTTTCTCGTTT
>CAKNXH010039602.1:0-12811 GCA_932178445.1 Andricus quercusramuli | reverse complement strand
GCTTCGGGTGAGCACCCCAATGGTTGGGGTGCTTGCACGACTCGTTGATGCGAGCGCACCAATCCTTCGTGTGAAACAGAAAAAAAGAGAAACCACCCCAACTATTGGGGTGTAAACCTGAACCACTGGGGAATTCTTCGCTCAGTGAACTCAAAAATACGAATTTTTGACCAAAAAGAATGACTTTTTAACAAAATTGTTGAAGTTTCAACAAAATAATGAAATTAACTTCAACATCAGTTTATCGAAAATGCCCTGACTCTTTGAGCTATTCCCTGACATTCCTTGACAGGTTTTAAATTACCTGACTTTCCCGAATTCCCTGACCTGTAGCAACCCTGAATAATGATTGAAACGTTAATAATTACTCACGTAGTAAACAGCAGTGGTATCTCCTCAAAACTCCAACGACGTAGAGACTCAAGCTTGTGGTATGACTTCTGACTAGTGTGCTATTTCTCGTTGCCAATTGAGCCTCGACTTCCGGCAGTTCTTTCAAAATCTAAATACAAACATCTATCAGTCCATAAATATTGAGTGCAAGTTCCATCAAATCAAAGAGAAAGGCCACGTGCTCCTGAACCGGCAAGTAGGAAAAACCAGAGAGCGCAAATGTGTTGAGCATCTCCACAACCTGCTGGTCAAAGTAGCTTAGGTTCTGAAACTTTCGCGTGATCGACTCAAAGTTGAACTCACTTCGCGAGTGCTTTTTAACTTTGCAGCCTTCCGCAACATCGATGCTGAACTTTTTTCCAAATAATTTACTAACTTCCTTCGTCATCTTCTTCACTACGTGTCTAGCATAATCGCGAACACGACCAACGCCGTATAAAAGAACGTGTCTTTGATTGCAGTCATGCTGGCAACTATTTTCATCCTGCAAAATATAAATACAAAATGTAACGAGTTGAAATTTCCTTTTATTAATAATAATAACAGTGTCTACCAGACGGATGATTTTAAATTCCCGGTTTTCTTTCGGACAATTTTTCATTTTCCCGGCCTGGTAATTCAAGGGTTGCAGTGCAGAACTAGATAATCAACAAAATATGAACTTTTCAAGGAAGCGAAATAATATTCTGTAAAATCGAGATTACCGAGAAATTAAACTAGATTCCGAGAAATATAATATGAAGGTTTACAATCTCAAAGTGTCGGGAACCTAAAATTGTAACAGTCTCGGTTACGGATCACGATAAAAAGTGCAATTTTTAGTTTAAACAAAAGATAAATATTATTCCCGAGATACTGAGTTACCAAATTGGGAGAAAATGAGTTTTATTAGAAAAAGTTAACCAATTTCGAGTGAATCATTTAAGAATGTAGAGGTTCAAATTTCATGGGTTTTGAAAAATGTCTTTAGATGGCGACTAAAAATGTATTTTTCAATTTATAAAAATAACAAAAATTGTCTCCCGATATATGATGAGGCTGAATGAGAATAAAAAGTCCTTAATCAAAAAAATTATTCTTTTCCGGGAAAATAAAGATTTAGTGTAACGGTATCGCCTTGTAACGGACGATTTTTCGCTGAAAGGTGTCTATAAAAAGAAGAAAGGTGTATGTTTCCTAATCTTTAAAAGCATACATTTTTTCTTACATACGAATTGGTTGAAACTTCATGCACAGAAGATTTTTGGGGTCGCTGATTACGAATTTGGAGACAGATTTTTAAGATTTCCAAATTCAAATTGGTGAATCCAATATGCCGGACAAAAATTGTAAAAAAAAGTCCCGTGGCTTCAAAATGGGTTCTCGGGTGTTTTATTGTGGGTGGCCGATTACGAATCTAAAGTCAAAATTCCAAAATTTAAAATCTCACATACAATACGACAGACAAAAATTTACAAAATAAATCCCGTGGCTTCGAAATGGGTTCTTATGAGTTTTGTGGGCCGCTGGTTACGAATATAGAAACAAAATTCAAAATGAGGGATACAATATTTATTGTATGTTTCAAGTCAGAATTATATTTATTTACAAAACTAATTCTGACTTGGAACAGAAATTTTTTCTACTCCCTCCTTCTAAATCCGAATTAAAATTCTTTTTCAGAATTCCCGTTTCATGTCAAGAATTCCTCGTTCAAAATTATCATTCTTTACGGGAATTTCCTGACCCACTTATCAAAATTATATTTCTTTACTGAAGTTCCCTGTCCCAAACTAAAAACTGTAATTCTTTACTAAAATTCCCTGTCCCAAAGTAAAAATTATAATTTTTCACGGAAATTAAAATTCTCTTTGAAAACTTTCCAAGTTAGGATAATTGTAACGCTTCACGTGAATTAAAAAAAAAGAAGATATTTTGTTTATTCCCTGTCCTAACCCAGAATTAAAAATCTTTTAGAAAATTCCCTGTCTCCAATTTGAAATAATTCTTTACTGAAATTCCCTGATCCAACTCAGAATTATAATGGTTTGAACGTTTCTTGTTCTAGATCGGAATTAATTTTTTTTCTTCAAACATTTTCTTATTCAATTCAGAATTGAATATAATATTGTTTCGGAAAATTTCCTGCTCCAAGTCAAAAGGATCATTTTTCTCGAAAATTTAATTCAAAATTGTGATTCTTTCAAAAAATTCCGTGCTCCATGTCAGAATTATAGTTTTTTCTTAAAAAATTTCCTTTTATACGTCAGAATCATAATACTTTTCGAAAATTCTCTGATACAAGTCAGACTTGTAATTTTTTTCAATAAATTTTATGATCCAATTCAGAATTGCATATAATATTGCTTCGGAAAATTTCCTGCTCAAAGTCAAAATTATGATTTTGTTCTCGAGAATTCATTGTTTCAAAACAGAATTATAATTCTTCTCGACAATTTTCCGTTCCAAGTCAAAATTGTAATTCTTTTCGAAAATTCCCCGTTCCAAATCCAAATCATGATTCTTTTAGAAAATTCCGTGTTCCAAGTAAGAATAATAATTATTTTTGAAAATTCCTTGTTCCAGATCAGATTCGTAATTTATTTAGGAAATACCCCATTCCATGGCAAAATTGTAATTCTTTTAGAAAATTCCCCGTTCCAAGTAAGAACAATAATTATTTTTGAAAATTCCTTGTTTCAGATCTGAATTATATTTTATTCTTGAAAATTCACTGTTCCAAGTCAGAGTTATAAATCTTTTATAACACAGCTTGTTCCAAATCTGAATAATAATTTTTTTCGAAAATTCTCTGATTCAATTTAAAATTACATATATAATATTGCTTCGGAAAGGTAGACACCCTGAATAATCAGCAAATTGAGAATGTATGGAAAAAAATGGCAGTAAATTGAGAATATGTTGAGAAAAAACGCAGTAAAATTTACCTGCGTGAGAGGAAAGTGTGTGGTGTAAATAAATGTCTGCTGGGACTGGAGGGAGTTTTAGAATCGAGGCCCTCATGTCCATGTCCGCTTAAAGCATCTTCCTTCGGACTGTCGCACAGTGGTCCGGATCGTTGAAAAGGTGGCCAAAAGTCGAAATATTATCCGATTGACATGAAATTTAATTTGTGAATACTTTTTGGGTCCCTAATTTCAAATCTGTTTTAAAAATTTAAAAATTAAAAATGGCGGACCCAATATGGCAGCTAACACATTCTGAATATTACTACAATTTTATGAAGTCCATTCAAGAAACATTGTGTAGGTTGCTGGTTTTAAATATGTCATAAAAATATCAAAATTCAGAATGGCAAATCTAATACGTTCGTCAAATTGAAAACAAAATCCTATGAGAGCATGACATTTATTTTATAGTAGTTTTTCGAATTCCTCATTTCGAACATCCTATACAGTTGTATCGAGTGAAAGGTGAGTCAGTACGGATGAAATAACAATTATTTAAGCAAATAAAACATATAAAAACAATTATTTAAATATACTCTTTGAACATTGCATATATATTAAAATTTGAAATTTTTAAATTGAACGCATTTTTGTCGGTTGAACATATATACAAATTATTTACAGTATGTTACAAAATTTTACAAAAGTCGTGTTCATTCGTGTACAGAATCCTCAGTTTCTTCATATTCATTTGAGTTTGTGTTATCATCACTTTCTTCATCAGATGATTGCGTTTTTTCTTCTGGTATTATTACTAGCTCTAAAACTGATCTGGGCAATTGCTTAGGTTTCTTTTTTGGTAGACCAATACTAGCAAGATTCGGACACGAATTAAGAAATTAAGTTTGATGCTTAAAAAACTAGCCAGTTTGGAGTGAATTTACGGAGAATTTTAAGGTTGAAATTTCTGTGGTTTCGAAATCAGCTTTACATGCCGATTAAAAAACAAAATAATTTATTCTTCTTTAATCATGATTGAATTTAATTAATTATTATTTTAGTATTATAAAATCAGAATTAAAAATCGCGATTACACAGTATGACCTACATTTGTTTGCTAAAGATCCGAAAAAAATTAGGAAATATATTATTTTCCTACATTAAATGATAAAATGTTTTTAAAAATTATTACTACGTTAAGATTGTAAGAAAATGGAATTTAAAACTTGAAATTTGCTTAAAAAAATTGGTACCAAAGAATGATATTTTGAAAATTGAAAAAATTGAAAATGAAATTTTTGAAGAATTTGTTGTGCAATAAACCCATTTAAAAAAATCTGGTATTCTAGTTCTGTGCTGCAACCCTTTAAATGATTTCAGCCATTCAGTACAATTTATTAAAGTCAAAATAGCTCAAACAATCAAAGTTGTCCGATCTAAGTCATACGTGGACTTAATTTATCGGTTGAAAGTTTTGGGATTTTCGTGGATATCGCTTACATCGGGCCCAACAAACTTCTAAGAAAGCGTATCCACAAAATATTCGTATGACAATAGAAAGGGCGTGGAAAAACTCTACGTAATGTATATAATTATTATACTGTTAACAATTTTAATGAATCGTTAAACATTTCTGTTTAAAATACCTTTGTGGAGGTACTTGTAGACACTTTTTTAGAACAGCTTCTATAAAAGAATTGTTTCCGTTTTCACGATAGAAATTTAAAAAATCCTCATTTATTTTTAAAATTTTCATTTTTAGCACAGCACAACAATTTTCGAATAAACTTTGATTTCATGAAACGGCTTTGTAATGTTTCCCCGCAGACTATTTTCTTGAGACTAAAGATAGTTTCGAGGTAAAAGCAAAATTGCAAACCTCAACAATTTTGTTTGTAAACCGTAATACCTGGTGATAGGAAAAAGTATACGGTGAGGCAAAGGATTTTGTTAAAGGTACTCAAGAAGAAGATCCATTTTTTCATTCATATTTATATCTTTATTAGCACAGTGTTCAGAAACTTGCATTTTAATCCTCAAGTAAACTTTCTCTAACATAAAAAGGACCCTTTATTAGAAGAACAACAATTGCATTGACGGCATGTGAAAACGTTTTCCTTTATATTTGTTAAATTATATTTAATAATTGTTTAAAACGAATTTATTTACAAAAAAAAATTTACTAAATAGAATATTGAATATCTTAATAGCAAAATACTAAAAGCTGTGTAAATTATAATTACTATTTCATAAAATTGTTATAATAGGCAAACACGCGCCTCAACTCGCGCAACTTACTGCCTGTGTGGCCTTCGTAATTAGCGTCCCATTTGAAAAGTCGCAAATTGCCGCAAAAATCTTTCATGGAAATCAATTAATTAATTCTTTCACAACAACTTAGCGTTTCCACATTTCACGGCTAAGTCCAGCAACTTAATGTTTTTTCAATCGAAAGCTGATTAAATGAGACATATTTTTACCCGAAAAAGATTAATAAAAAAAATTAATAATGTTGATAAATATGAAATTTTTATTACGTGAATCACTTGAAGGATATAATACACTACAATTCTATATAACCATTGTTTAAATATTTTTTACTGGTGTTGATATAGCATCTCCTAAAGTTGAGGTATATATGGGTATACAATAGGCGTTGAGAGCGATTGCTCCAATTTGTTGAACTTTGAAACATGAAAAATTGCTCAAAATAATAATATTTTTTTATTATTTTTGTACTCGCATGTGCTTTAGATACTCGTTAATGGATTGGCATCGATATTTCATAAGAAAAATAAAACTCATTTTTTGACTTTTGGCCAGCTTTTCGACAATCCGGACCACTGTGTGTCGGTTGCATCCATACTGTTTTCTTGGTCTTCCTTAATATGCTGAAGAAGCTTATCTAGATCATCGTCAATTTTGCTGTCATCATAATCCATCGTCCTTCCGTGATCAGGCACTTCTAGTTTAGTCTTTAATTATAAACCTGGAAAAAGACTGTCCTCATCCATAGTTTCTCGATTACTCAGAGTGCTGGGTTTACTATCTGATGGGCCTAAAAAAATGATTCGATTACTCACTTCAATTTTCGACACTTGAAGATTAAATACTTGTAGAGATAAAATTAAAAATAGTTTGATTCACTTTGCGCTAGTTCAGTGCAAAACAACAGAAAGATATTTTAAGTCATAAATGGGCAACCAGTGATGCTTCGAAATTCTAATTACGAAATTCCCTGGTTTTGGTTTTCCCTGGCCAATTGTTTATTTTCCCTAACAGTTATAAATTTTTCTTTCCATTAAATTATAGCAATTAGATTGAATTAGCAGTTAAAAAAATTAATTTTCAACGAAAAACAAACGATTTTTCAACGAAATAATTCAATTTTTAGTTAAAGAGATGAATTATCAACCGAGAAGATTACTCTTCTATCTAAAACGATTAATTTTCAACAAAAAAAAAAGGGATTTTCAACAATGTAGTTAAATTTTTATAACAAAGAGATGAATCTAAAACAAAAAAATAATTCGTCTACGGAAAGTATAGTAATTGATATCTCCATCAAAAAATATTTCAGACATAATATCAAAAACAGTTAAATTAAACGAAAAAATAAGAATTTTTAACAAAAGAGTTGAATTTTCAACTAAACAGATTTGGGACAATGAAGAAAAAAAAGTAATGCAAATATTGAATTTCGAAGTAAAAAAGATGAATTTTGTACCCAAAAAAATGAGTTTTCGAACCCAAAATAAGAATTTTTAATAAAAAAATGAATTTCCAACAAAATTGTTGAATTTTGAAGCCAAAAAGATTAATTTACAATGCAAAAGTTGAATTTTTAACCCGAATAAGACGAGTTTATAACATAAAAAAATTTTCAACTAAAGAAGACAAAGTTTCAAGAAAAAATGCAAGTCACATTTTCAGTTTAAAAAATGATGTTTCAACAAAAAATACGACTTTCCAACGAAAAAAAAACACGAATTTGTAACAGAATATTTCAACCAAAGAAATAAATGTTTTCAAGAATGATGAATCTTAAACTAAAAAATGAATTTTTTACCAAATAGTCGATTTTCAACGAAAAAGGTGAATTTTCTACCAAAAAGAAGAATTTTGAACGAAATAAATGAATTTTCAAGAAAATTGTTAATTTGTTTACCTTACGAATGAATTTTGAACTAAAATAATGAATCTTCAACGAACCAAAAAATTAATTTTAAACCAAATAGTTGAGTTCTTAAACAAAAAGATTAATTTTATCCCAAAAGACAATTGTTTAACAAAATACACGAATTATCAACTAAAAAATATCAAATTTCTAGCAAAAAAAACTTAATTTTGAACAAAATAGATAAATTTTCAAGAAAACCGTTATATTTTCAAATAAACAAATGAATTTTCAACTACAATTATGAATCGTCGACCAAAAAAAATATAATTTTAACCAAATAGTTGAATTTTCAACTGAAGAAGCTAAATTTCCAATTAAACGTAGCATCCTAGTATACTAATTGATATTTCCACCAAAAAATATTTTATATTCAAAATAAAAAACACTTAAATGAAACAAAAATATACGAATTTTTAATCAAAGAGTGGAATTTTCAACTAAATAGATTGATCAGTCTAATGAAAAAGAATTCAATTCAAAATGTTGAATTTTGAAGCCACAAAGACGAATTTTCTACAAAAAAGTTGAATTTCCAAATTAAAAAAAAGTTGAAAAATGAATTTTCAACTAACTAGTTGAATTTTAACTTTAAAAAGTTGCATTTTGAACCAAAAGAGATGAAATTCTTAACAAATTTACTTTAAACTATTAACACATTTTCATTCCTAAATCTAATTCCACTATTCGTACCGAAAAAATCCTGTTTCTTGTAGCAAAAATTTCGGTACACGTAGCCACGACTTTTATTTAGTAAACTGAGTCCTGTATTGCACCGAGTTGTTGTGTAAGACCGGTGCATCAACATTGAGGAACTTTGTGAGCAGTGGTTGCAAAATGGGAAGAGAGGGTGGAGTTCCATTACTGCAAACGCTGTCTTTATCGTCATTATCGTTATTTTCTCCAGACGCTTCGCTCTAGCGTTTCTCTAATAATTTTGCTAGAGCCATCGCTCTGTGCTCGCCCCATCTTTCGGCACTCACAGCCCACTCAGAGCATCGAGAGCGGCAAGGACTTTCGACGTCGTCATCCCGGCTCTGCTTTGCTGCCATTTGTCACAGGACCACCGACTTTCGGCGGCCTGGGAACGAGCCTGGATGCTCTCTTGCTATGCTTTTAATTGCCTCATGGTAGGGTCGGTGACAGTTGCTGGAGGGCAAGGTAAAGCTGCAGGAGGACAGGGTAGATGGTCGAGCCGTTCAAAACGAAAGGTGATTTGCCCTCGACGACTCTGTTCCACACGAGGGCGGTTGGACATTCGAAAGTAATGGCCTGCAAAAGAAGTAAAGATCAATTAATTATATACTGTTGAATCAGTGACATGTCACGGGCGCACTTTGGAGATAGAAAATATTGTAAATAATGTCAAAAACTTTAAAAAATAGTGCCAAGATAGTGTCATACAATTTTTCAAGTATTAAAAATGTACTTTAATGTTTACTTCAAATGTTAAAAGATTGCGCTCCCTAATTTTAAAATTCAATCGCCTCATTTCACTCAATAAATACTGGAATCAAACATTTTTAAAAAATATTTCCTCGTATTTAAAGAAGAGTAATTGCTTACTGGCTACAAAATGTTTGATTCTACTATTTATTAAGTGAAACAAGGCGATTGAATTTTAAGGTTAGGCGGGTGCATCATCCTCATGCGATACGCGTACATAATCGTCTAAAGCATTGCATAACACTAACGGTCTCTAAAGTTCAAATTCAAACTTCAAAAACAAATTATTACTCACTGTCTTCTTCTTCTTTCTTGTGTTTTGTCTTTAATTAGCACGATGAAAACAACAACGAAAATCTTCGCAACAACTGATCAAAGATGCACTGGTTCAATAAGGCTCCACGGCGCGGCGCTACCATTCAGCCTTTAAAGTTATTCACGTTACCGACGGGCGACGGTTTGCTACTCGCTTTTATCACTTGAGACTATTCACTTCACATTTGAACTTTTAATTTCATCACTTAATTTATAATAATAAAATAACTCAAATTAATTAATTCTTAAAAATTAAAATGCAATTGACAAAAGTATTGGAGATAAATATTGCAAGCCTCAGTTCCAAGTACATATCTGCTTCTTATTATACCAGTGACAGTATATGCGATGTACTTGAAGCCGCCTTTTGCTGACGTAACTGACAGCAACTTCGTTTTTTTATTTTTTAACGCTGAAAAATAAACTTGTTGCAATTATGACATGTCCATTTAACGTAAATTTTAACGTATAATTGTAATTGCAACAGTTTTCATATTTATTTTCTTTCTTTTATTAGTTGTAATCCCATATTACTTTACCATTACTCTACCATTACTTTACCGTTACGCTGCAGCGTAACGTCTGCGTTCGGCCGGTCCGCCAGGGGTCACCCGGTATCCCAGAGTCACCGTTCGAGACACCTCACCCAGGTGCCATTCAGCTTTCGTAACGGTCGTTACGCCTCCGTTTAGGGGTTATTTCCTTCGAAACCACCCCAGGACAATGTTCTGTGACTGGTTATTAATTATTGTAACCATATTCAGCAGAAACCTTTGGTACAGGGACCTTCTACCTGCAACCCGAGGATGCGTTCTGTGTGTGTGTGTGTGTGTCGACGGTACGATTGGAGAATACATTGTGCGTTATTCATTTCCTAAAAGTTGTCAGTGAATATTGCACGGTCCCAGATAACAATACGTGCAGGCACGCGATCGGCCCGACGGGCTGGAGACCAGCGTGCCTGCTAAATGCACGCGACAGGCCGGCAGAGTCGGAATGCGACCGAAAGGCGGACAACGGCAGGCAACGGTCCGGTACATGAGACGCCCGTCGGGCTTGCAAACGGCGAGGAACGACGGGCCTGCGATTTACGCGACCGCTGCAAGCTGATAGTGCGAGAAGTTTGAGATCAAAAACGCGCATGCGCGTTTTGGATCAGCTGTTCTTGTCGTGTTTCATCTCGTGTGGCGTTCACTCCCGTGAATTTTCGCTCGGATGTGTACGATTTGCAAACAATAATTGTTATTCGTTCCAGATAAAATAGAAGAGTAAGTAATCCACTTGTAAATGGAGTAATCCACTTGGAATACGGAGTAATCTACTTGTATAACGGAGTTATACCTTTCATCGTTTGCGGTTTTTGGTATTGTTTGGCTGTGAGTGGAACATAAAATTTGTTAGCAATTTTTTGCTGTCGGTGTCCTTCAAATCAACAAAAGTAGCAAATAGCACGAAAGGTAATGAAATTCTGCGTATAATAATATAAAGTTCAAGTTGTAAGAAAAATGTCAATATTATAAAAAGAAATTTTTATAATATTGACATTTTTCTTTCAACTTGGACTTATTATACGCAGACTCTCGTCATTACCTTTCGTGATATTTGGAAATTTTTATTTTATTTACATAAAAAAAGATTTTTTCAATTTTAATCAACTCGCACTCTCAGCCTGCATTTTACCGGACCGTCGGGCATGCAGTTCGCCGGACAGCGTCACATCCGCCTGTCGGGCGGGCATATAGACATCAATGGTGTGCACATTAAGGTGCATATCTGCCGGCAAGTCGGTCCGATCGATCGGACCGCGGGCCGGCAGATCGCTTGCAATCGGCGGGCATTTTGCTATCTGGGGTGATGTTCAAGACAGCTTGGAATATTTATTTAATTCGGTGCGCAGTAGCATTCTATGGCACCTACGGCTCCTGGTTTTTCTTGCCCTCCTGGAATACCGCGGAACATACTCACAATGTTTATTGTCTATATTTACAAAAAAAAAATCAAGTTTGAACAAAATTTAGATTTTTTCATGATTTTAATTGTTTTTGCAAATATGCAAAATAATCATGGTGCGTATGTCTCGCAGTATTTTAAGAGAGCCAAAAGTACTAATGCGCAGCCGACAGGTGCTATAGAATACTACTGCGCATCGAATTAAGTCAAATAAATCCTCCAAACTATTCTAAACATTACCGTGCAATATTCCCTGGCAAGCAGACATTTTCTTGCTTCAACAAACCTTGCCTGAACCTTTCAATGCAATTATTCGAACCTTGCATAGCCAGTTTCAGGAAATCTTCACCGAATTTTTCGAGCTATCTGGACTGACAGTGTGGTGGCACTAATAATACATCAGCAACTGACACCGTTCGGTAAAGGGCTATCTAAGGCTCACTTTTCAGGGGGCGTTATATAGGTTCATAACATGGTGGATTCGAATAAGGGCTCCTTCACATGATGGCAGATCCGCAACTTACGGACTTGCGCAAGTCATGTGTTGTGAAAATAGAGATTTTACCGTCTGCGGAAAAATCTCCGAATGGCGGTAATTTGAATCCTGTATTTTTTACATAGAAAATTTAATGCGTTTTTGACATTCATGAACATAATAATATTATGTCTGTGTAAGCGTAGCCGACATAACGCCAAACATAACCTCTAGAGTTGATTTAAAAAAATGTTAATCAACATGCTTATTTCTGATATTTCAAAAATAAGAAAGAAAGGCGTTTAATTAACGAGGCTAGTTGGTTTTCTTTGGTTCTTCTTCAGGAATGGATGCGTTACAAGAATTGGTGCAATATCGCAACACGTATACAGGCTATTTTTTGCAAAAACATAATATTACCATAGTAATGAATTTCATAAATACTTACTCCTGTGCACAAAAATATTATTTTTTGAAAAGGCCATAAGGTAGATGCACTGGTAATCGTCACTGCATTAGTTATCGTCAGATGGCCCAGTATTTTTTATATAAAAAGACTCACTCTTGCCGCGTGTGATAAAAAATTTGATTTTAGGTCAGTTTAAATATCATTTTATCAAGTTAGTATACCTTTCTCGTTTTAATTCTTGGTCACGTGCCTGACGATATCTAACGCATTTGCATAATTTGAATTCTAATCTTGAATAAAAATTGAATGCAATCAAATATCATGAGAAGTGATCAAAATTGAGTTTTTCTATATCTGCTTTAATCGGTTAAGCCCTTTGTGGCAATAAGAATTTTGTTTTGAATGCAATTAGAAGCATTTTTAGTTTCCAATTTGGCTGGAAGTGACGATTACTAGTGCATTTATCTTACAAAACACGATCAATCCAAAATTCATGCACACAGAAATTTGAGAGAAATCAGCTGGTTTGCATGTGCTTGTTTCTTTTCATCAACACATTTCAAAATTTATTGAATGCGTCGCCGTTATTCTTCCAAAATTATCTTCAGCACAATGAGTTTGCTGGGGGAAATCCAAGATATCTTTACGCCGAGGGCCAAAGATACCGACTATCCAATTTCTAAAGTACATATCGATGGGTCCCAAATGAAACTACGCAACTCGCAGTGACGGATAGAAACTACGTATCTGGCGCGCTC
>CAKNXH010039601.1:0-16313 GCA_932178445.1 Andricus quercusramuli | reverse complement strand
TCCGACCATTTCAATCGATGTTCTCGCGTTTGTCCGGGGTCATTGCCTGGTCGTCGCCTCGGTTCGTTCCTATTGCCACTCCCAACTGAACCATTTTTATTATTTTTATTATTATATTATTTATTATTATATATTATTATTATTATTATACGATCATAACATTTGCCTTTTGGGGTAGGCGTGTCTTGCTCAGTGAGGAAAGGAGTAATGTGAGGTAGGGGATATATATTTTTTTAGACTGATTCAGAATTCTTGTGTTATTTATTTAAATGACACGTTCATTCCGCAACACCGCTCTGACCCAGGTTGCTGATCAATCTCTCTAGCGATCACCCCAAGTGAGGAGCCTCACAAAATTGTTATGTGTGTTTCCCTACTTGGGCCCATTAGTATCCAAGGTCTTTGTTTCAGGCATCATTCATTGAATTGTCACTCTGCTTACAAACTCTTTGTCGCCACAATTTTCTGTCCTGGCGTACTACTCTAGCTTCCTTTACGTCCATGCATTTATTAATGCAAGCTCTAGTGTTTCTATGTCTTCTTATGTCTCTTCGAGTTAGTTTCTCATTCACAGATTTTAATCATTCTTTTGGCGGACCACCTCGGGGTATTCTGCCATTTACTTCACCTTTAATCACTTGCTTGGTCAGTCGTTCATCTTTTATTCTATCAAGATGTCCGAACCACCTTAACTGATTTCTTTCCCATATGTCAAGTACCGTCTTTCCTGTATCACATTCTTTAAGGATTATCTAGTTTCGGACTTCGTTCATCAGCGTTCTCCCGCATGTTATGCGCAGAGGTTTCATGCCAATCGCGTTAATTTTACTCTTGTCCTTTTTTTGACAGGTTCGTGTATCGCTACCGTATATTACAGTCGGTACAAATATATAATTATGTATGGCCATTTTAGTTTTTTTTCATACGTTTTTATTTGCGAGAATAGACCTCGCTCTACCGATAACCTTCTTACCCTATCACTGTTTCGAGATCTACACCTCCTTCGTCAAAGAGGGCCATTCTTAGACACTTATCCACAAATATGATAAATAGCCATGAATACATAACGCATCCTTGCCTAATACATTACATAATATCAAACCAGTTACTCAGTCTCCCATTAACCCTTACGCTTGCTTTACTACCTGTATATGTTGTTTTTATTGCTTGTATGAGCCATCCATTGACTCTGTTCTCTTTACGGACTTCCGAAAGATTATTTTTATTTACCTTGTCAAATGCTTTTACTATGTCAACAAATGCACAGAAAACTTTCTTTTCTACTCTCAAACTTTTTTCTGTGATCTGTCTTAACCTATATATTTGATCTATACATGATCTTCCTGGCATAAATACACTTTGGACTCCCCACATATTTTCTTCTGTAATTTTCATCACCCTACGAATAAGTATATTTGATCATACTTCACTTACGGTACTTAATAAGCAGATACCTCTGTAATTATTGCAGTTGCTTTTGTCTCCCTTTCTTTTGTATGTTGGTACGATAATTGCTTTTCTCCAATCATCTGGGACTTCTCCCATCTCGATACATAAAGGGCTTAGCGGAATAAGCATGGGAAAACGGCCCCCGTTCGTATAGAGCTTAAATTGATGTCATAAGTTCGTTTCCATGTGGTATGAAACTTCACCAAGTTTCAACTTGAAAATCCCATTTTTGTGGGAGATATGGAGGGGGAAAGCAAAATCAAAAAAGTGATTTTTCTCGAAAACGGCTTGACCGATTTTAATGAACAAAATATATGTTTCAAAGACCACTCTGGAGTATTGAAAAAAAAATTGATAAATTTCTCACGTCAGTTCATAATCATCGGGGTGCTTTTTTAAAGTGAGTCCTCTTGCCTCCCACGTCAGATCATAATGATCGGGGTGCTTTTTTAAAGTGAGTCCCTCGCCTCTCACGTCCGTTCATAATCATCGGGGTGCTTTTTTAAAGTGAATATTACATCCGAAGACTTATTAGACTTTCCGGAGATGACAAAAAGGGATCTTAAGATTCTATTTACTGGATCATATCAAATCTCCCAAGCTGTGTCGTATTTAGCTGAAATGGTCAATAAAGATGGCACATTGAATATAGAATATATCTAAGATGAGAAGAATGTGCTGAAGATAAAAGTTCCATCCAGACATATTTCTCGCACAAAATATAGGTGTTTTTTAACGGTATAAGCCTAACAGCGTCGGGGTGTCGGGTCTGACACATTATGCACGTGAATGTACTATTGGTAAAAGAACAGTTGGTTGCTGGTCTCACATTGCTGCTATCGTTTAGTAATTATCTAACGCAAAGTATTTATCAAAAGTTTTCAAACCAGCAAAAATACTCAGCGATTTATTTAGGAACGATAATTGCATTCCAGTGATTGACAGTGACACTAAACAAGATTGAGTAATATGTGAGAGGCAAGGGGTCTGACATTAAAAAACACCCCGATGATTATGAACTGATGTGACAGGCAAGGAGACTCACATTAAAAAAGCACCCCGATAATAAGGAGTTTAAAAACGTACTGCAACCTCCTTGTGGTAAACTCTGCAAACAATACGTATATAGGCAAAGTGCAGACGTCCTTTGAAAAAATCATAAAAAATCTGAGTTGTAGTACACAATGCAAGAATATTTTCTTGACAGAATGAAAGTGGTATCTCTAAAAAAACATAGGAAAAAAAAATTTTCAAAATTTTAAAACCTTTTTTTATTGCTTGTTTTTTGTTCGAAAAATTTATCAATTTTTTTTCAATACTCCAGAGTGGTCTTTGAAACATATATTTTGTTCATTAAAATCGGTCAGCCGTTTTCGAGAAAAATCACTTTTATGATTTTGCTTTCCCCCTCCATATCTCCCACAAAAATGGGATTTTTAAGTTGAAACTTGGTTGAGTTTCATACCACATGGAAAAGAACTTATGACATCAATTTAAGCTTTATACGAACGGGGGCCGATTTCCCATGCTTATTCCGCTAAGCCCTTTATCAATTCGCACAACCTGTGAGGTATGTACTCGCCACCGTATTCAAGCAATTCAGCGCTAATACTGTCTATACCAGCAGCCTTACCGTTTTTTAAGTTCTCAATTATATCTCTAACTTCAGTGACCCAGACATTCTCAATTGGCTTTTCTGAGGTGTTATGTTCTATGTCGCAGTTCTGTTTCACTATATCTTCCCCTCCTAATAATTCTTTGGAAGAGTCTTTTAAGGCATCTATTATACCGCCTGTATCATATAGCATTTCACCTTTGTTGTTTCTCATGCTGACAATCTCTATACTTTTACTTCCCTTCAGCTCTTTAAATAATATTTTCATGGTCCCTTCAAAGTGATTTTCTATTTTCTTCTCTTCTTCTGTTCTGATTTCATCTTTACTTTGCTTGACTAGTCGTTTAACTTTCCTCTTTTTGTGTCTGCAATCATTCTTAAGCCTATTTCTCTCCTCATCGCTAAGACCTGTGATGTTCAACGTTCTCTCGTACGCTTTTTTTCTTTTCAGGTTACCTTAATTTTATCATTTCACTGTGCATCACCAGACTTTCTTCCTACCACCACCGTACCACATACTTCGGTCGTCGTTTTAACAGTGATATCCCGTAATATAGTCCAAGCTCTATCTATATCTTTATTGCTTTCAAGCTCCTCCCAAGTTGCCTTATCTATGCGTTCGTTTATCTTATTCTGAAAATCTATTCGGACTTCTGGTTTCTGTAAATTGGACTGGAATGGAATGGAAGCTTCTAATGTGTTACCTAAGGGTTTACACTTTTCTTGTATCTCTTCCCTATTCCTTTACACACACTCCCACTCACTTACTTGGTCGTGGGAGGGGGACCTACAGTTTAAGGTGGGTTCCGAAACACCAAGAGCAACAGCCTTAAGTACTTAGAGAACCTTCTTCTCTAGAGGTACCGGTCCCACGACTCTCCGGACTCTCCTTGCTAGGCAAATGTTCACCGCATGGGCCACCGAGGCTCTTCCAGAGTGCGAGGCGGGAATCGAATCCGCAAGCCGACGGAGTGGGTCCAAAGCCTACGCCTTAACCCCCACGACCATCGTCCCACTTGGTTTCTGTAAATTATCAATCTTGATTCGTTTTTGTTTCGTTTTCTTTGTTCTCTTTCTTCTCCATCCCCGCCCTAACTTCATTTTGGAGACTAGAAGGTTTTTGCATTCAGAACCCCTTATGACTCTTGTATCTTTCACTAGTTCTCATAGTATTTCATCCCCAATAACGAAGTCAATTATACTGCGGATACTTACTTTATACCAGGTGTACGTATGGATCATCTTATGTCGAAACCACGTATTTGTAATAAATAAGCCCTTTTCTGACCAGAAGCTCACTAATTTTTCACCCATATATTTTTTCTTGTTGGATCCCCAAATTACTTAGCACCCTTTCTGTATCTGTATGCTGACGTTGGACGCCGCCGCATCCGTTCCTATCTACCAGCAGGATTATTTTTTCACCTCGATCACAAGTACTTATTGTATCATTTAAAGTGTCCCAGAAGGCGTCTTTGATTTCTCTCGGATCACTATGATTTATTATAATATATATCTCTGGTGCTATCTCTTCCATTAATAGTTTTATTGCGAGGGATTATAATGATCTTAACATAGTGAATGAATGGGCACTAAACAAAAGGGTAAAGCCGAATCCTTCAAACAATAAAGCAATTATTATTGGACAGTTCTCTTCCCCGTCCACTGCTACATTAGCGTCCTTCCCTCAGCTTAAGCTTAATGGCCCTGAAGTTGCATTTGTTGACTAGCTGAGGGATTTAGGGTACATCCTTAACCGTGCCCTCTCTTGGAAAGAGAAATTCTTGAAATCTCGAGGAATACCTTTAGAGTACTCCAACAGCTTGAGTGAAACCAGGAATCCTTGCCAACATAAACTCGGATTCTTCTTATCAAGAGTCTTATCTCTTTCATAACGGAACCCCTGAATATCTTCTAGATCTCTTTGAAAACATTGAAAAGTTATACTTTAACCTTTTGTTTAGCATTGATAATTCTAATCTCGAAATCTCGCACTAGTGAATTGTAAATTGGTAATTTTTCTGAATTTTAGTGACGTTTTGCGTTTGAGTAGTATTATAACAATTAAATCTTTGCATTTCCATCCATAGTTCATATTACTTACCTAACAATTAAGTTTTACGTTTTCCTATGCTATCTGTGATACAAACCACTAGCTTATATTGGCATACGAGGGTGGTCCCAGAATTACCCGACCTAACAAAGAAAACACGAAAAATTTGGAAAGAAATATTTTTTTTGCCGAATCAAAAAACCTTATGAAACTTAAGTTAGAAGTTTTAAGGCTCTACGTTGTTGAGTATTTGTTTGACAGCTATCAATAGTGAACGCTCTCGGTGAATTTGTAAACATGGAAAAAATTGGTCATCGTTATATGATGCAAGACTTTCATTTGAAAGTTCTCGGTCCATCCAATATCAAGGCGAGCTAGAATCTACTCTGGGGGAGTCTGCTCCTTCGTTTACAACAGTAAAGTATTGAGCGGCAGAGTTTAAACGAGGTCGTACGAACTGCCAAGCCGGACATCGCAGTGGTCGACCAAATGAGGTGGCCACGCCAGAAATGGTGAAGAAAATCCACAAAATGGTACTGGATTACCGTCTACTAAAAGTGCGCGAGCTACCAGACATGGTAGGCATTTCAAAAAGTGCTGTACATCGCATATTGACCGACAATTTGGAGATGAAAAAGCTGTGCGCAAGATGGGTGCCGCGTTTGCTCACAATGGAACAAAAACAGCGTCATGAGGAGTTCACACATCCGTCATCGCAATGGCCAAAATCCATGAGCTAAAATTCAAATTGCTTCCTCACGCACCCTATTCGCCAGATTTAGCCCCTTCGGATTATTTTCTCTTTCCAAATTTGAAAAAATGGCTCGGTGGTAAAAGATTCGCAAACAATGAGAAGATGGAGTCTGCGGTTAATGGCTATTTTGAGGAGCTTGACGGTTCTCACTATAAACAGGGTGTCGAAGCTATTGAACATCGCTGGGAAAAGTGTATCGAGCAGAAAGGAGACTACGTTGAGAAATGAAGATATTTTTTTCCAAATTTTTCGTGTTTTCTTTGTTAGTTCGGTTACTTCCGGGACGACCATCGTATATTACTCATATGCATCATATGATTTATTATTTTTAATTCAACCATCTGTAATCATTTGTTTACCTACGTTATAATCGTCGTTTGACCAGAGTTTTTACATTATTTTGTAAAATATGTGTATAATTTGTCGTTGAAAGGGCTGTTTAGCCCTACGGACTTAATAAATAGATCTCAATTCTAATATATTCTACTTTTGAAGAGTTAGAATTGACAATCTTTGAATTTAAAAATATGAAAATACAAATTATTCAATTTTCAAGAATTATATTTTAAAAGTTTGTAATTTGTGAAATTTCTTTGGAAGAGTTCTTTTTCAAAGGCTTACAATGGAAAAATTCTTCAATTTTAAAGATTTGCAGTTCCTATATTCTTTAATTGAGAGGGAGTTTAAATTTTTCGTTTAATCTAGAATTCCTCTGTTATTTGATTAAATGACACGTTTGTTCCGCAGAGCTGCTCCGCCTCAGGTTGCTGATCAATCTTCTTAACGATCACGCCCAGTGAAGAGCCTCACAAAGTCATCATGTGAAACTCCCCATTTGGGCCTATGAGTATCCAAGGTCTTTGATTTGAGGCGTGTTTCACTCCACCAAAACTCTTCTTAAAAACTATTTATCGCCAAACTTTTCTGTCCTGGCATACCTCTCTAGCTTCCTTTACGTCCGTGCATTTTCTCATAAAGCTCTTGTGTTTCTATGCTTCGTATGTCTCTTCCAATTAAGGTCTCATTTACACAATCTAACCATTCTTTCCGCGATCTGCATCTGGGCACACTCACACTTATTTCACCTTCATACACTTGCTTCGTCACACAGTAAAAACTAGGCATTCATTTTTATCTGGGATCCTTTTTTGGGCGTCCTAATATGATCTCACAAAAAGTCTTATTTTAGTACCAGTTTCTGTCTTGTTTAGTTTGCTAACTTCAGATTGATAAATGATCCGAGATAGCGAACTAAATTGATTCAGAGGGTGCATTGTTCCAATTGTTCCAAACTTCACTCTTACAACAAACAAAAAATAGATGAAATTAAAAATTCGTAAAAAATAGTGTTGAACCGACACACTCATACGTCGCGAACTTCAGCCCTATGGGTTACGTTGGTTTCTAAACTTGACAGATTAGAATTTGTTTTATCAGATTTAGTTATTGACAGATGATCCTCATTTCGAGCCTATTTCAATCCACGAATCGACCTTATTTTATTAGATTGGCGGATCAAACTGAAGTGGGATTGTTTTTTCCGTGAACTGTTTTAATACCGAATTAAGTTCTAAATCGAATCCTAGTTTTTACAGTGCAGTCGTTCATCTTACATTCTCAGAACATGCCCAAGCCATCTAAACGAATTTCTGTCACGTATGTCAACTAGTGTCTCCTCTACACCACATACTTTGAGGATTATTTCATTACTCACTTTGACCATTTTTCCTCAAGTTTAATTCTTCTAATAGGATTTGAAATGATTCAAAATATTTCAGGGTATTTTAAACTATTCCAGGGCATTTTCAAAAGATTAAAAAATTTCAAGCCATTTGAAAAAATTAAAAATTTTTGGAATATACTAGAGCATTTTTTCGAGATTTCAGTCATTTTTAAGTGACAAAAAGTAATTTTGAATAATTTCCGGTATTTTGAATGATTTCAAAGAATTCAAGAGTTTCAAAAAATTTTACGGGATCTCAAAAGATTTTAAAGGATTCGAAATATTTGAGGGTATTTAAAAATATTCCAAAAAATGTTCAATTTATTCAAGTAATTTCATGAAATTTCAAAAGATTTGGAATATTCGAGGAAACTCCAAAATATTTCAAAGGACTTTATGATTTAAATTTCAACAAATATAAAAGTTTTTGAATTGTTTTTCAATTATATGATATTTCGAAAGATTTTAAAGGGATTTCATCAGATTCCCGAGGATTTCTCTTTGTTTAAGGGATTTACAAAGTACCAAAGGTTTTTTAATGCATTTTTGCGGATTTCCGGAAATATCATCAAATTTCATAGAATTTCACGGGATTTCATAATATTTCAAAAGATATAAAAGAATATATTTTCAAAAAATTAAGGAATTTCGTAGGATTCCAAGGGTTTCATAGACATTTTTAAATATTTTTTGCAATTCATTGGAATTCATTTCAAATTTTTTCATACATTTTTAGAATATCCCAAAATCGTACAAAGTTTAGGCAAGATTACATATAAAAAGTGTTTAATGTCACGAAGATGCCATAAAAATGTTTTTGGAATATAATAGATTTTTGAAGGATAATTTTGCCTGACTTAGGATGTTTTATGAATGTTATAATAGTATATTGTGTACCTGGGTGTCAAACAGTATTTTGAACCGAGTGTGAGTCTTGTAAACAAGCGAGGATAAAAAGACATTTCACTCCTTCGTACTCACGATACTTTATGTAAGAAAGTTATGATTTACAAGTTTATCACATCTGAAATTTGAGGTTAGTTTGTCGCGGCCATAATAGTACACGGTCGACTGCGAATGCGCAAAAGCACGCAGTACAATTATGGACCCATAATACTCCTAGAAGAATATGGACGCATTATTGTACTGCGCGCATGCGCGTTCTCTCCTCTAGCAAAATGGTAGAATCAGATGATATTAACGCAAAGAAGTTTTGATTCTCAAATTAAATAGTTGCTCAATAAATGCAATCATCAATTATTAAGAAACTTAAAAATAAATTAATCCTCATATAGGTGTATTTATTATTGAAAAACGTATGGTAGAAAGAAAACTTTCAACGTCATTAATAGAAACAAAAATACAGAAGAATCCCGACGCAATTGCACAACTCGCTAGGAAGTATCTTATTATTAGTTTTTTCCACGTATTTTCCTCTGCCACCAACATAATCACGCCAAAAAAATATTTCAACTCAAACTTTTTCAGTCCTGCTTTTCAGTGCATATTTAATAACTAAAAGATTGATTTTTATCAAAGACTTTTTTCTTCTTTTCAGAGCGCCGACCGGTCTATACTGTTGTTCATCCTTATCATGTATACAAAATGACGGCTGCGCAACTTCCTGGTGTTGTAATTCCATGCGAAACTCAAAAACTAAACCCTAAGGAAAAACACTTCACGGAGTAGACTATTTTCGCATGGCAGATCATGAAGTCCTTTATGTAATAGTAACTGGTAATACATTCATTGAACACGCCGACCCAGTCAACAATTTTCAAGCCAGAACAGATACATCCAGAACACCAAATTCGCAGAATCATCCACAAGGACACATCTTCTGGTGCGGAGCTTCGAACTAAACACGTGTATGACGACAAATTTTATAAAATTTGGGATTGAAATTGCGGTATGCTTTAGAGAAGTTGTACTACAGAACTGGGTCTTTGCGGACAGATTCTAACAGCTTTTTACAACTAGAGTCAATCTTCGTTTTGCTTCAAGTTTAGATTCTGGTTTAAGGCAGGAAATTATTAATTGTAATTGCAAGCGATATTGCATTGATAAATGATGTAAATGCCGACAAAGAAATGTTGAGTACAAATCCAAATGTCATGCCAACAGTTTGTGTAGAAATAAATAGTTGCAAGTGTCACATAACTGATGTTATTTCAGCATTGAAAAATCTCAATTTGTGAAAGAAAACTAACAAATAGTCATATAGCTGAAATTTATTAACAATTTTTAGAAAATTTTAACATATTAATAAAAATAATAGTAATTGTATCGTCCATATCACGTTTTTACATTCGTTCTCTAAAATATATATATATATATATATATATATACATGATACCTACTTTTCGTCATCCTTGACTTGGATGACGATTTTGTACTTCAGAATGAGCCTCAATAAAAATGCTAGTTTTTTATCACAAAAAAGAAGTTTCATTTTTCCCGAAATGCGTTGTCTATCTAAAGACAATAAAACGGATTGAGAAAACTTCACTTTTGCTAGAGTTACTACTAGTAAGTAGTTGGGTGCATTTGAGAGTCCCGGCAGACCACACCCAGTACACCTTG
Organism: Andricus quercusramuli; assembly: GCA_932178445.1. Lineage (NCBI taxonomy): Eukaryota > Metazoa > Arthropoda > Insecta > Hymenoptera > Cynipidae > Andricus > Andricus quercusramuli. The sequence goes on along the minus strand of CAKNXH010039601.1, from coordinate 6,136 downwards.
TATTAAACTACGCATTTATTTGAAAATTTAACTTTTTGATAGAAAACTAACTTTTTTGTTCAAAAATCATATTTTCGGGTTGAAAATTCTACTGCTTTGTTAATAATACCAGTAGGTGCGTGCGGTTTAAATGCCCATTAGGCGTTTACGCGTTGGTAGCCTAATAGTATATTATGCGCCGAGGCGCATAATGAGGGTCTTTATGCGACGAGCCGCAATGCTCGCAGGACGATCGAAGCCGAAGTGAGATAAGTCCTGCGAGCATTGTAAGCGAGTCGCGTGAAGACCCGAATTGTGCACGCTGACACACATGGGTAATTGTCAAATAGTAGGCAAATTTTAGCACCTACAGTGGCAATCACATTATTATTAACAATTAAATATTTTATCATGAAAATCGATCTTATCACATCTAAAAAATGTTAATCCGAAAGGAGCAGTGACGAAAATAAGAAATAATAATGAAATTGGTACATGAAATACGAAAAGTGGATTTTAGGTTAGGAGATTGATGAAAGAGAGCGCGAGCTTTTAAAAAGTTCAACATTGAACAATGTAACACATGCCATTTAGGAAAATTGAAATATTCAACTATTGTAGATAATGTTCTCGAATATATGTAAGATGACGTAATGAATTAAATGGCTAATTGTTACTATTATTTTTATTTCAGTAAATACGTTTTAAATTATAAAAATGGAAACAACGAAACTGTATTTCAATGTACAGTTAAAGGCTCAAAACATTCACTGATTTTATTGATTATTACCGCTATATTATATTGATTTTACTGATTACTGATTAATATTATTATTATTATTAGTTCTGGGTTGAGACCTTAGCAGCCCCTGACGCTTGGGCAATCCCGTTGCGCCCCCTTGTGAGCCTAAGCATGACTCCATAGCCCTCTCCATAAGGAGACGACCGCAGCCACGCTATCGGTTGATATCTCTGACTCACTGATAAAGTAATTACCTGTGAGTGTCAGACGTTTCCCCGCTTCCGCAGGTCAGTAGCAAAGGATGTGAGTGGATTTCTCACTATCCTTTCCGCACAGACGACAGAGGGGACTTTCTGCAAGCCCTATCTTATGTCTGTGATATCCAAACTTCCCATGTCCTATGAATAGTTCTGTTAGGGTTTTGATTTCACTCCTCCCGAGCTTGAGTATTTCCCTAGCTCGGTTGGAGTTAAGCTTTGAGCCCAAGAGTGTTTTGGTCGTTGTTCCATTCAACGCCAATATTGCAGCCCTGCTGTCTGAGCAGATACGGATGTTCCTTTTATTGCCGTGCCCCTTGCCTTGTAGGCACACTGGAGCATGGCCATAATCTCAGATTGTAGAACTGTGGCGTAGGAACCTATCTCAATTGTGAAGCCCATTCCATTCCTTCGATGATACACGCCGGCTCCTGCATTCTCCTTGTTCCTGGAGCCATCTGTAAACCAGTTGTCTCCATCATAGGGCGGGTATGCGTCGCCGTTAACCCATTCCTCCTTCGTAGATAGGCTAACTCGATACTTCTTGTCGAAGAGGTGGCGAGTGACCATCTTGTCCCTGGGCATGTTCAGGGTCGGCCTTCTGGCGATGTCGACTGGGATCTTCACTGCTGTCGAGATCCTCCCATTATTCACCAAATTTAGCCTCCAGGCCGCTTTCGCAGACACGGCCCTGATGGTAAGATGCAGGGGCTCTAAGCCTATTAGTGCCCCCAGTGCCATCGTGGATGTCGACTTCGAGGCTTCAGTGACGCCTCTCAAAATCAGTCCCCTGATCCTTTCCAGTCGAGATTTCACCGTGGACAGCTCGACCCTGCTCCACCAGACTACCGCCGCATAGGTTAACCTGGGTCGCAAGATCGCTGTATAAATCCACATAAGTGTCTCCGGTTTCAAGCCACAGCTTTTCCCTATGGCTCTTCTACAGAGCCATAAGGTCGCTACTAGCTTCTTGCACTTGTTTTCCAGGTGCTCATTCCGTGACAGCTTCTTATCCAGAATTACTCCTCGATATTTAGCTCGTTCCTTGATTTCCAGTTGTTGTCCTCCAAGTTTCAAAGTACTTGTAGTTCCCCACTTGTACCTTCTGGTGAAAACAACCGCATCTGTCTCACTCGGATTAACCAATGATCCAGTTTTCTTGCACCATGAGTCTACTATCATCAGTGCTTGCTGCATTGCTCCGAAAAGCACATCCAGATGTTGACCGCGCACGATAACCAATATATCGTCCGGATAGCATATGACGTGAAGGCCCTGACTCGAGAGTAGATGAAGCAATTCATCCACTACCAGGCACCACAGCAAGGGCGATAAAACTCCCCCCTGCGGACATCCTGAGTCAATGGTTCCACTTAGAGTGATATCACCCTTAGTCGTGGTTAGATTCCTGTTGGCCAACATGTGGCACGTCCATTCCACGACTGTAGTAGGCACATCCTGTGTAATCATGGCCGCCCTGATCATCTCTCCAGAGGTATTATTGAAGGCCCCTTTGATGTCCATAAAGGTTCCAATCGCAAGGCCTTTCTCCTTCAGTTGACCTTCAATTAGGTTCACTGCTCCGATTAGGGCCGTCTCCGTCGAGTGACCAGCCCTGTAGGCGTGTTGCTCCTTGTGGAGCGGTCTGCTTGACAAGACCTTATCGTGGATATATCTATCCACAAGTCTTTCCACTGTCTTTAATAGGAAAGAAGTTAGGCTGATGGGCCGGAAATCCTTGGGTGAAGTATAACCGATCCTACCTGCCTTCGGAATGAAGACTACTCTCGTACCCCTCCAGGCCGTCGGGACATATCCCAGCGTCAAACTAGCCCTAGAAAGTCTCACTAGCGGCCTTATGATGATCTCTCCAGCCCTCTGTAAGAGGGCTGGATATATGCCATCCGGGCCAGGAGACTTGTAAGGACTGAAGGATTTCAGGGCCCACCTGACCCTTGTAAGGGGTGAGGTCTAAGGGGTGACAATCTCGTTGGCAAGCCGTCGTTTGGGGCCCAATTTGGTATCCCCGTCGGACTCTGAGTATCCCTCTCCGGACAATTTCAGAGTGCCGAGAATAGCGTGCGGATTTCGAGAAAGCAGCCTGTCCAGTCTAGCCGCCTCAACTCCCTTCTCGATGTATGTGCAAAAGTTGGTCCAGCTCTCCTGCTTTGCCTTACGTATTGCACCTCTGTATTCGTCCTCATCGTTGTGAATGACGTCCATAGTTCCTTCGTTTTGCCAATACTGGCACGTCTGAGCCTCTCTCTGGTTACCCTGCGAAGCTCTTCGAGTTTCCCATTCCACCAGTATGTCTCCCCAACCTTTCGGACTCCTGTAGGTCGACAATTACTTTCATAAGTAGCTTTGATGGCTTCCGTGAAAGTTTTGGCTGCCATCTCAAGGGTGTCCACGTCTCGAGTTGACCTGGGAACCTCTGAAAGTGCACATCTTAGTTCCGTGGAAAGCTGATCCCAGTCCGTTCTGCTTGAATTTCTGACCCATTGAGGGCCATCGAGTACAACGGATTCCAACACGAACTCTATCTGTGAGTGATCTGAGAGAGAGGGTTCATCTGAAACCCTCCACTTCTTGATACTATCCCTAAAATTACTGGTGCAGAGAGTGATGCCAATGACTTTTTTCCTGACCGCATTACGGAACTTTGAGGTGTTCGCCGTGTTAAGAATATCTAAGTCTGTAGTGATTAGATATTCCAGTAGGTCATCACCTCTTGAGTTGACGTCCGTGCTACCCCACAAAGTATGGTGGGAATTAGCATCACACCCCAACAGAAGAGGCATGCCTTGTAATATTCCACCAGTGTACATACATCCACTGGTGGGTTAGTATCGCTGTCATAAGGAAAATAAGCTGATCCTAGAACTAGCCTCCCTATTCCTTTGAGATCCATGGCTATCACCATTAGGTCTCTCGAACATAGTTCAAGCAGTGGGACAGCACTAGCTTCCTTCGTCAGTATACATGCCCTCGGTTTGGCTGCCTTGGGGTCCCTGTAACAAAAAAGACCAGCCCCCCCTAATCCCCTTATTGTATCTCGAACTAACCATGGTTCTTGGATTAGCGAGATACCTGTATGCTTCGCAGCCATGCCCCTCTGCAAAACTGCAGAGGCGCCTTTGGTGTGATGCAAGTTAATCTGGATAATGGCGAGACCGGGAGCAGTCATTTAGGTCTGCTCCCGATCTTCCTGCGTCTCAACAGGCCCCTCCTGTCCCTGGCCGGTAACCCTAATTTTGACCTGTCCAAAGTGATAGAAGGGCCTGTTGTTGAGGGGCGAAAGTGCCCTCGTTTGGGACTCAGAAATATACACAACTAGGAGATGCCTAGTACCTCCTATCGTGTCTCCTTCCTGAGGATTTTCGTGCCTGACAATCCGCCAGGACGCTGTCTTCAGTGAGGGGTTGAATCCCTCCAAGCGACGGAGCACCTCAGACGGGTCTTCCGGTTTGCCCGGTAACCACGCCGTAGCTCTTACCATCGTTTGGAGCAACTTCACCCCACCCACCTTAAGGGACGCACCTTCCCACGACTCTGTCTCGACCACCACTCTGAGTAGCCAAGCTTTAGCCGCTGGGTCGGCTGCCACAAATACAGAGACCCCTTCTCTGCAGAACGAGGTCACAAATTTTGGCCACTGATCTGGGGACACATTTCCAAGCGCCCTCCAGGTGGCCTCTCTGAAAATCTCAAACTGCTCCACCGTGAGCAATGAGTCCGGGTAGTTTGTGTCAGCCACCACCACCGTCAGGGGGTTGGTCCTCTGAGCGGCCGTCAGTCCAGCTCACGACAACTCTCTGTTCGTTGGCAGCTGGGCCGGCTTGTGCCTCTTCACTGGCCCAGCCGTTGATGCCGTTTCTCTTATTGGATGGCCGATTGGCCTCTCCTAATACCATAGCCTCGTTCACAGGGACCGTCGATTCCTCAGCTCCCGAGGGAGCCGGGGGCACAGCCATCAACTGAACTTGGCTTGCCGGAGAGACAGATAGAGGGGTAAGGGTTAAGTTGGGCCCGTAAAGTCCCAACCCCACACCCCCCTCCGCCACCTCCCTTCTTCCTCCTCCTCCTTTTCCATTATTAGTTAGCATGTCCGGCTTAAGACGATCTGAAGGTACCACTTCATACCTGGCGTCTTCGCGACCCTTCGCTATTGTCTTGCGCTGCATCACCCATACGATCGAGCTCGATGCTGGACGGAGCGCTGTGGTTCTCAACCGGCTGCTTCTTTATCACGCTTCAGTGATACATTTAAATTTAAATTGAAGGGTTAATGTGTTGTAATTTTTGGGTGACTGCACGTTACTTTAAGAAATTTGTTTATGATATTTATACTAAATTAAATGTCTTAATAAATGAATAATTATTTTTTTACAACACTATCATGAAAATGGCGTGTTTTCGTACTTATGATCTGTGTGTAATGTGGCGCATTTCGAACGATGCGAATAAAGAACGTACGAAATGAGGAATGCTTACGAAAAGGCCTCTTTTCGTAAGCATTCCACATTTTCACAATAAGTGAAAGGAAGATAGTTAAATAAAGACGGAAATAGGTCGATGTTTTCAGCGACAACTGTAGCGCGCTCGTCTCGCGACTTACCGTGCAGAAATAGGAGGCGTACACTGAAAGATTTCACTTTCGTCCGAATCTGACATTTTTTCTATTTTTGATAATATCACATTGATTTAACTACTGAAGAAAACCGAACAAATGCGCGACAGCATTCAGAAATAAGGTTATCAAAGCCGGTAGCCTCTCCGCCGCTAGGTGCGCTATAGTTGCTCAAGTCAAAGTTGCGGGAAAATTTAAATTAGTTCAAAATGTTATACTCTTCAAAGTGTTCTCTTTAAAATAAAGTTGCTAAAATAAACAGGTATACATTTTTCATCATTCTAAATTTCTTCTTTTTATTTGAAAAAATTTGGTAGTTAAACTTATTTAATTTAATCTTATGGTAATCGATCATGATCTTGTTGTAAAAAGTTTCGTGCATGTCTCGTGGTAGGCCCTTTTCTTGACTCGTGCAGTGTTTTGGGACTCGTCTTCGGTTCGGGCACCTTCGGTGCCCTCACCTACGACTCGTCCTAAAAACACTGCACTTATCACGAAAAGGCCATCGCCTACCACTTGTAATGCAAT